>WOAB01000550.1:0-31070 GCA_027886185.1 Rheum nobile | reverse complement strand
TTTAGTTATAGATTCAACTAGTGTAATACCCGTGCCTTGTACAGGGATTTGTTTATTTTTTCTTACATTTGTAATAAATATATTTTTAAATTATGGATGAGTGATTGGGTGAATATATTTTTTTAGTTATTTGAATAAAACATGAATAAACGAACATTAAACTGTCATCAAGATATACAAAAGACTAATTATATAAAGAGAGACGACACTCTCCATAACTTTATTAATAGTAAAATTGGCTAATTAGTGTTTCAATTAGATATAGCCACACAACTTACATCAATAGTACTAAAAGCTGCAAAAATTACTAAAAATGATCATAAAACACATGAGAATGAAGCAAAAAACACTAAATCTGGAACAATGTTCAAAATGACTACAAATTATTAAAAACTTCCTTGTATACTACATTGGTTGTAGTATTATACCTCTTCTTGTCTTTGTCGCAAATCAATATCTTCAAACCTTTCTTGCTAGTTACCCTTGACGATGCAACATAAAACTGACCATGACTGAAAACAGGACGTGGAAGATACAAACCAACATTTGCAAGAGATTGGCCTTGGCTTTTGTTTATGGTCATAGCAAAACATACACTCAAGGGAAATTGTCTCCGTTGAAACTTGAAAGGGATTGAAGTGTCTGATGGTGACATTATCATGCGAGGAATCAACACAGTATGTCCGATATTGTTGCCTGAGATAATTCGCCCTTGTATAACATGACTACCAAGTTGCGTGGTGATCAGTCTCGTCCCATTGCATAAACCTAAAGATTGATCAATATTTCGGAGCAACAAAATAGGCACACCAACCTTTAGTTTGAGGACATGATTTGGCAGACCAGAACATCTCAGACTGTTCAAAAATCAGACGTATAAATACTCGCATCATCGTCTTTAACAAAACCTGCCTTGCACAGACTATCAGAGCTGAGATATATCTTTTCATCCCCAGACAAAGAAGACAATATATATTCATTAACTTTATCTACCTCTTCGTGAGTTGGAGCAAGAATGTCTCGTTCTTCAAAGTATGCAGGACACAACTGATCTTCCATTAAAGAGGGATAGACAGATTTAACAACTGCTGGAATCGGATCTAAATCATAATCCTTGACCAATAGTTCATCGGGGATTTCTATTTGCGCTTCTCCATCATTATCAACACATGCAGTCCCATTTCCAATGCTTAATATCCATTCTGAAAATTCTTTTGCCTCTTGGATCTGAGATTCAGATGTACCTTGTTGAATCCTCATAGTTCCTTGTCAGCGTAAGAACTTTGCAATGATGCCACAAATAAGAGGAATTAATTGTAGCAAAAACAACATCTTCCCTGCTCCCTTTTGAGATAACGAGTAGGATTTGCCTAAAGTCTCCACCAAATACTACGACTTTCCTCCAAAGGTTGTTCTAAACTAAGAGGATTTGTAGTTCGTAAAATATCTCGTAATGTCCTGTCTAAAGCTTCAAAACAATACCTATTCGTCATGACTGCTTCATCCCAGATAATAAGTTTGGCGGCACATATCAACTCAGATAATTCCGTACCTGAACATATATGACACGTTGAATCCTCATTAACTTGCAAAGGTATTTTAAACCTCGAATGAGCAGTTCTGCCGCCGGGTATTAGGAGAGCTACATTTCCACTTGAAGCAACGATAAGCACTATTTCACCTTTTGACCTTAAAGCCGCCGAAAGTGCCCTCCATATATACGTTTTGCATGTACCACCATAACCATATAAAAAGAAGACACCCCCTTTATTTGATAAAACAGCATTCATGATCTCATCGTACACCCATTTTTGCTCCATTGTAAATCTAGAGAGTAATTGTGAATGTTCCTCGGCTAGAGATGATTTATCATATCGATGTTCATCTTGTATAAGCTTGTTGAAACCTTCAGATATGAGGCTTGAATCTACAGAAGGCATGGTTTTATAGTGACTCAAACTACTACCATTTTGTCGTAATAACTTGTCAATTTCGGCAAGAGCGTAGTTTTGTAACTGCTCATCAGTAACATGCAAATCTGCATATAAATATAATTCACATGTCATTACAATTAGATGAGTACAATATATTATGCCAAAAACTATATCAAATTTTACGATCAAGTACAAAACCTTAAATAAATACATACCATTAATTCGTAGAATTCTCCTCTGTTTATTGGCAATGTCATCTGCTAAAAGTCTCCATGTTTGTTGCCAAACAAACTCTGGTTTTGCCATACAATCAGACACCAAAAGAAATACAAATAGACTCCTAATGTAGTTTGTTGATCCCCAATAACTTGCTTCAGTTATACCGTCAACATATTCTCTGTCATCATCTAACAACCCCAATGCATAGCAAGCTTATTTAAATGTACTATAAATTAAACCTCCAACAGTCCTTAAATCTTCGTAGCATGTTGGTCCTTTTATATGATTCAACAAAATTCTAAGATAGTACTTCTCGCCAGTACTAGGAGCTACATGATAAATCCTGCCAACAGAACCACCCTTGACACGTTTTTTCCAATGCCTAGTCGAAGCAACCCAAACAAATTTATCTGGAAATTCAGAATAAGTCAAATCTTTAGCTTCTGGATACTTTTTGTTAGCCTCCATCCATTGCAGAAACATTGATTTATCACTTTCATGATCATTTAAGACATCATCAATAGGATCATCATCATTAAACAAAACGCTTTCTTCGCCGGGAAGATGTAAATTCAAACGTTGAACAGCAGGAGTCCTGTAATGAATATCAAAGCCAAAAATCCTCCAAGCCGCTTCACACGCAGATACATACCGAGCGGTGTAGTAGTTTTTTATTTCGTCCATGCAATTATCACCGACATTGTTTGCATCAGAGTTTGTAATTGCAACAGTGATGCGATCATGGCCTTTGTTTATGTACTTGAACAGATACTTGATAGAGCCCGATCGGTTGCACCATTCAACATTAATATGTGCATTGTATTTTAGTAGAAGAAATGCATTGTAAGGAACCACATACCGATTATCAAGGGGAACTCCACTTTTTCCTATCGTTCTACCATCGTCACGTCTTCTGTACACAGGGTAGCCATCGTCATCAACAAAAGTCTGCTCAACAATTTTTTTGGGAAAGTACTTTCTACACTTTCCATGAGCCATACAAGGAGACGATGGTTTAGAAGCTCCGCATGGACCATGCATCATGCAATTTTTCACGACATCGAATAAATCAGCATCCTCAGTTGGGTGTGGAATTTCTGCAGAAATGACCGAATCTATATCTGAAGTAGTTGGCAACTTAGATTCATTGTCCAAGAATAATAAAATATGTGCATGTGGCAGACCCCGCTTTTGGAATTCAATTGTGTAAATAACTGCAAAATATGCATAAGTCAAAATATAAATTCAAGTTAATTAATACATTTTAAAAAAGCCAAAAAAATACAATAGAATATAACATGTCGGGAAAATAATTTATTTTATACACATGTAAACAATAACTTAAATGAGGACAGTAAAATAGAAATTACCTGAAGTAACCTTGCCAAAAATTTTGTTTACTTTGAAATCTTTGATCATGGACTCCAGTTTCATGTGGAATACTCTACATGTAATGTCTGGTCGATCCTCTGGTTGTAGACCCCTTTCTTCACAAAACTTGACAATTTCAGGCCATTTTGAATTGCATGTGAATGTTATGAATAGATCTGGATAACCATGGTGTTTGCATATTGACATTGCATCTTGATAGTTCTGCTGCATATATCTAGGACCACCCGTAAATGAAGATGGCAACACTATTTGCTTTCCAGTTGATGCCGGTGTTGTATGACCCTTGCTCTTTGCTGAAGCAAGATTTGTATATAAATCAGCATGTATGTTCTTCTGATGATATCGATGATAGTTCAACCTTTCTGATTCAATCATTGTGTAAACATCAACCAAAAATTGCTGATACAACTTTCTAGATGACCTCAGAATTCCGGCTTCGCCTCGACGCTCTTGAATTCGAAACTGAATGAATTCTTTTAACGTAACCCTTGTCCTCTTCCTTGCAGAAGTGTTGCACCTTTCACTTAAATCAATATCAGTGCGATACCCGTCCTCACCATAAGGGAATGCCAACGGATATTGAAGAGCAATATACGAAGGATGTAATTCGTGTATCCGCTGTAACTGACCAGACCTTGTATGAAGTATAATGTCACTGTGATGATATTCAGTATCATTATCATCGAGAATAATAGCAGCAACCTCTGAACTCGTCGGGAGATTATATCTCCGTCCATCAGTGTTTCTATTGCTAAGCAGTCGTAACTTCATATCGCTAACACCTTCATCCTTAAAACGATCTCTGACCGTTCTAAATGCTTTTGCATGGGGGTTGTGTTGATCTATCATCTTTCTTAACTCAATCACAAGCGATTCATCAACTTTTTTGACTCTAGAGCTGCAATAAAAAAAGATCAACGTGCAAGCTTAATATTAAAGAATAACATTATATAACAATATGCGGTACCAAAAAAATTATGTAATTGACATACCTTATCGCATTGATTCTGTTTGAATCCTCGTTTTCAGTATCATATATATATATAGTTGGGAAAACTTTGGAGTTGTGCCCGACACTGGTAACAAACTCCTTATTCTGTGAAAATTCTGACCATGCATTCTGTAACAATACGTTCCACGACCTTTCGTGATTGGCGACACAGTTCCTCCCAAAGAGGTGAAAGCAAACATCATATTGTAAGCTATAATGTTCTCACAAAATTGTTTGCTTTTTGGATGCTTATTTGTCAAAAGTTTTTTCAACAACGGCGGTGACTCTTGTAGCAATGGAAGCTCAATTTTTCCTTTCATGCAACATAATGAAGATATATGACATATATCTCCGCTTGAAGGGTTTTGTGTGTTCATTCTTTCAGCATGCCATAGCAATGCCCCACAATGCATACATTCATACACTGGTTCACCGTGATCGATGTATTGAACTATAACATATTAATGAGTGTTAAAGAATGGACAAAAATATTATAAATTTTTAGAAAAAATATACAACAGACTTACCAGAGTTACCAGTATGATTTCTTGTTCTTCTATTCGTCACTGTAACAGGAATTGTACCGTTGCTCATTGTTATATAGAGAATAAAGGTTGAACAAAGAAACTGTAACATATATATTAAATATACAAAAAATTACTTATTTTATCGTATTTTATGTTCATATACTAAATGTAACAATTCGAATGAAAC
The DNA here is from genome assembly GCA_027886185.1 of Rheum nobile. Taxonomy (NCBI): domain Eukaryota; kingdom Viridiplantae; phylum Streptophyta; class Magnoliopsida; order Caryophyllales; family Polygonaceae; genus Rheum; species Rheum nobile. Next base: position 25,820 of record WOAB01000550.1, on the reverse strand, counting down.
GTAAAATAGCATCCTTCTAAGCATTAAAAAAATATGATATTAATTTAAAAAATACCTATATTTTGCAATGTAGATGAACACTCGGGCAAAGCAGATGAATTAGTGGTTGCTGAAATTGAGACATGTAAGTGGTCATATTTTTGAACAATGAAATAGTTTTTAACATATATGAATATCTAAATAAATGACAACGTAACTTTGATTAAGGATTTAGCATACAATTAAGGGGTTTTTTCTAACCTGGTTCATTTACTGGTGTTCCATGCCTCTTATGTCTGAGCACATTCATTCTCAACATCCTCTTCCGTCGAGCTAATTTTTCAATGAAACATAATTACAATTATTCAAATGTAATAACTCAATCAATTAATATTTCCTCATTACCATCATACCTTGTTCAACATTTGTTATGTCAACTTGATTAGTAAGACTTGTGTTATGTAAATGAGCTGCAAAATACATACATATATCATAGTACACATACTGATATAAGACAAAAGTAATATTATACTTAGTAAAACGGCTTGATAAAACAATAATCTGGTACCATAGTTTTCCTTGTCATTTAGTCTTGTAGGTATAACTGAGTTAATAGTGATTTGATCCGCTTTTGATAAATGCAAATCCATTGACGTAAGATTATCGGACACTACATAAAAACATATATTTATTAATTTCATTTATTATATAAATACATATAATAAAAGGTTACAAATTAACAACTATGTTGTACGCGTAAGCACGTTTTATAAAGGTTGAACAAATATATTGAAACATATATATAATAGGCTGAAATGGGCTTATTGTAACTTATATTATGGACATTACAATATATTTATAACAATCATATATTATTATGGATATAAACCATACAACAAATGATTTTAATTATAAAATTACCTAAATTTGGTAATGTAGATGAACACTCTGCCAACGCAGATGAATTGGTAGTTCCTGAAATAAAAAAATGTAATTGATCATATAGTTTGAATAATGCGGAATGTATATTCATCTCCAATTACATGCAAGAGAAAAAAATTTCTTTAAGAATTTAAAAGACGGTGCGATATTTTTGCTAACCTGATTCAATTAATGGTGTTCCATGCCTCTTATGCCTAATCACATTCATTATCAACATCCTCTTATGTCGAGATAAATTATTAGTGGAAACCAATTACAAATATTTAGATAAAATAAATAACTCAATTAATATTTACTGTTTACTAACGTACCTTGTTCAACCTTCATTATGTCAACTTCATTAGTACGACTTGGCAAATTATATGTATTTCTTGTCCCTTCACATTTAAATATGTAATGATTATTCGCTTATGTCAAAAACCAAAAAATGAAGACAATAAATGCATGAAAGTATATAAAAGATTATATATTTATAAAAATAACTAACCATGAACAATATTAGATAATGATGTAGATTGGGTAAGAACAGAGTTGCCAAGACTTCCAAGTACATTTCCTGCACAAAGTTTGCTTAAATATCATAACACATTACTTGTTAATTGAAACTAATGGGATTTGTTATTCATAACGGGGACATCGTTATACCGTTATTTTCTTGATCTCGAACACTTATAGATAAACATGAATTATGAACATTTTGATCACTTCGGGGTAAATGCAAAGCCGACGGTGCGATATTTTGGTGTACTGCATAAATAAACATATATGTGTTACAAATTTAAAAGTATAAGGAAAAGTACAACACCACAATTATATATATTCATTTTTACACAATAATTACAAATTTATTTACTTTAATTTACAATAATTATATCATTACAATATGATATTATATAACATCAAATATTTATTACAATATACATGTTCAAAAAAATTAACTAAAGAATGTATCAAATAACATTACTAACCATTGGAAATGTTGGACATGGGAATCCGATCAGTCAAAGATGAATTATTACTAACTCCATGAATATACCCTGCATAATGAATTTATATATTCAAGTGCATATTAAACTTGATCGAAAACAACAGTGAAATAATTAAATGCTATTTAATAACCTGCTTGATTTGAATTTGTCCGTTGTCGTTTATCTCTAATAACAGCAAATCTCATCGCTTTGTTATGTCGAGTTAATTCGTCCATAACAAACAAAGCCTGCATAATCAAGATTCTTAAAAAAAATTTAAACATTTATTTGACATTGTATTCAGTTGTTCTACACAAATTGGAAATCTTTTTTTTTGCATATTTAAAATGTATCTACTTCTATAATTACAATAATTAAGGATATGTTTACAGGTGATTTTTACATAACTTATAGAAAAAAAAAGTTAGAATGTTTTCGAAATATAGGCCTAGTACATTACAAAATTGATTTTATATACTTATTAAAAATAAAATAAATATTTTTTTATTATTTTTCTATTATTACATTTTATTACAAAATTATAAATAATAATGGACATATGTCCCAAATATCGTTTTAAGATATCTGAAAAGAATTACGGCCCAATGTAATAAGGATGGAAGCCCAATATCGATCTCGTTTTCAAGCCCAATAACGATCTAATTGGACGAAGCCCAAAATACAGGTTTCAGATTATTACCACCAAAACACGTCGGATCTCATTTTCCTCTCCAGGGCCGCGTTAGTTATCGCCAGATTTGGTTCAATTTGGCCCATTGAAGCCCATTTACATATAAGCGTTGTTTAAGCAACAAAAAAATCCTAGAGCAGATCTGAGATTCATTTCTCGGCGCAGCTTCCAGATTAAAATCCCAAAACTCTCTCTTTCACTTTCTTTCAGTTTTTCATCTTCTTTCCATTTCAAGATCTACAAAGTCCATGGCGATTTCTATTTCGAATTTCAGGTTCGTGTTTCTCTCCCTCTTCATCTTCCGCTTTGTATTTTATTTCGATTATTTTCGATTATCTGATATTTGGTTCCTATTTTTTCAGATCCAGTTTGAATATGTAAACCGATCTCGTTTTGTGTGGATATCCTTCAGAAACGATATTTTAATTCAGGTTGTGTATCTCTCCCTCTTCATCTTCCGCTTTGTATTTGTTTCGACTGTTTGAAAATATCTGAATTTTAGTTGGTTTTTTTCCAGATCCAGTTTGAATATGTAATCCGATCTCATTTTTATGGGGATCGAGTTCCTTCCGAAATCAGATTTTTAAATTAACTGAAGAACTTGGGCCAGGTATGTTTTCATTGTTCAGATCTGAGTTTTTTCTTAGTATCTTACACGTATTTATGTATAATATTCCGATTTATTATGCAGATGAAGAAGGCAAAAAGATGTCGATCTCGAAAGTGGAAGTGTAGGGCACAATTGAAAAACCAGGACACGGTTTCAAATCAGACATGGATGAAAAGTAAGATTCCATTTTCAAATTCTAAATTCATTTTTGTTTCGATTCCTAAAAATCCAGAATTTCACTCTCGATGCTGTATTTACCGAAAAGAAACATACCGAATTTCTCTTTCTATGTATTTTAGGGTTTCATTTCTGAAAGACGCTATTTCACTTGTTTCACCAAAATGAAATTTTTTTAACACATTTCTTTGATTTCGACAGGTATTTTGAATTAAGTTTTTGAATTTGTTTTAAGATGTAGGATAGATGAACCATTAATCATATAATAATCTAATAAATATCATACATCTCATTATTTTTTAAAAAAATCGAAATATTATGTTATTCTAGATGTTTCTTCATCTAATTGCATGCATATAGTATATTATAAAATAAATTAAATATTAAAAATTTGCATCAGAGTTTATATTAACCCTAAAACCTACATTGAGTAATGGGCTACTTGGCCCAATACGTTTTTTGGCCCAATATACTTAATGTGGAAGTTTTCGAAACACAATAACAATTGCCAACATAATTTTTAAATTGCTAGTACGACCAAGCCCATTAGCACAATTCTGGCATAGATCCAGTGTCAAGCCCAATAGGCCAATTCTGGCATTAAATCACAAAAAAAAAGTAAATAACTTACTAATTTGAAATACAAATGGTAACTTTTTTAAAAATAAACACAAAAAAAAGTCAATTCTAGTTACATTAATGGGATAATACTCCGGCCCAATGTAAAACGCTCGACTTCAATAATCCGTTTAGAAATATCGAAAACATTTTCCAGGCCCAATGTCGAGCCATATCTGGCCCAATATCGAACTCATGTGCTGAAGCCCAACTATAGCGTTAGAGGATACCCTAAAACAGAAATCCTAAATTCATTTCAACATTTCATTATGCGCCGCTTCTCTTCTCTCTCACTTTCCAATTTTAGGGTTCTGGTTAAATCTTTCCATTTCTAACTTTGAAGCTTATATGGGACGCGTCTCTTCTTTCCTTCTACCACCTTCCATTTCCAGATTTACCATTTTCAATCTTTCCACATTTAATATCCACTTTTCTTTCCGATTTCATCTTCCATTTTCGACATCCACAAATTTCAATGAAGCACAAAATGAACATCTCCATTTTTATGCATCCTCTTTCTCTAAGTGACCAATACTAATATCGATCTTACAATCATATGTTCCCCAGAAACCTAAATATTCCTTTGATCGAAGATCCGGGATAACAGACTCATCTTCAGATCCAGATCTTTCAAAGGTAATTTCATTTCTCTCTGTCTCTTTGTCAGTCTCTATATTGATCTCGATAGAAGTTGCTTTATGGATCATATAATTTTAACCTATGATTTATCTTCTATGACACCAGATCTAATGTTAGTTTCATTTGTTTTTTCTTGAAACATGTATCTGGGTTGGAGATCTGGAAGACAAGAAGTCGCCGATGATGAAGATTTTTTGAATAATATTCAGGGAATTTCCAGAATAAGATCCAAAGTTAGTTTTCTTTTATGTCTTTCTCTTTGAATTTATCTGAAAATTTTAAGATATTTCAAAACCTTAAATTTCGAATTTCATGTTTGGTAATAAACTCATCTATCATTTTCTTTATCGTTAATTTTTTTGATTTCATATATTTTTTCAAGTTTGTTCTTCACATAGTATTTGGGGAGAAAGTAATTTGTTTTCTTTAATTTGTACGTAACTTCTGATATTATATGAAAAAAATTAAAAAAACATAACTTAGGTCAAACCGGTTTGACAAAAAGAATAAATAATATATCAAAATCGGTCCACTTAAATATATATAGTTGTTACTATTTTGTTCACCAAATATATAATTATTAATTCTGCTTTGGCCCAAAAAAATCTGCTTTGGCCCAAATGAGGCCAAAAAAAAAGTTTAATCTGGTTTGGCCCAATAATATATGTAAGTTAATTGGCTTATTGGGCCGCCTATTGTATTATTGCTTGTTATCAAGATTATGACATTTCTGTATAATGTGTTTTTTAAAAACAAAATGTATATGAAACAGATATTAATCGGTACAATTATTGGGCTTATTGGCCCAAATATAATATAACCGAGTAAAAACACAACCAAACAGTCACTAATTGGGCTTTCTCCTCTCTCTCTCTCTCTCTCTCTCTCTCTCTCTCTCTCTCTCTCTCTCTCTCTCTCTCTCTCTCTCTCTCTCTCTCGCTGGCTCTCTCTCTCTCTCTCTCTCTCTCTCTCTCTCTCTCTCTCTCTCTCTCTCTCTCTCTCTCTCTCTCTCTCTCTCTCTCTCTCTCTCTCTCTAATTCTTAAATTATATGGGACTCTCTAATTCTTAATTTATTCTACTATATATCAACAAACTTAACACATGTATATCTAATTCTTAATTTATATGTGACTCTAAATAAATTAAATAATACTGAATATAGATTTTCTTACAATCAGAGTGTGTAATCATGTTTTGCATGTAGTTTTTTTTCTATCACCCTAAATCCACAAACTTGCACTACTATTTAAATAATTAATTCATAAAGTATAAGTCAAGGCCTGTGTAATAATTCATGATTTGACTAAAGCTCAGCTCCCATGTTTAATATATATAGATTATGAATAGAACCTTATTCATTGTAAATATTTGATTTACCTGTACAGTATAAGTCAAGGCCTGTGCAAAAATTCATGATTTGACTAAAGCTCAGCTCCCATGTTTAATGTATATAGATTATGAATAGAACATTGTTCATTGTAAATATTTGATTTACCTGTTACTGTCGCTGAGTTGATAATGATTTGACTAAAGCTTTCTCTCACAAGTAAAAGCCCTTTCCTCTTCACAACAACTGATTCCTGCAATACATAATAGCCATTATAGATAACTTGTTCTCTTCAAACCACGAACTGGAATACTTTTGCAATCTGCTAGGTTATATTTGTTATAATTATTTTTAATATTAATATTAACTACCATAATATAAGCTTTAATAAAGATGATCATGTTTGCTGTTCAAGTTGTTCATTTGTTTGATTTATTTTTAGAGATTATAAATCCAATTCTAAATACATAATAGCTATATAGGTTGCATGCATTCAATAAACCATCATAGCTCTGTTTTATATGCCTAACAAAAGAATGTAAAACTCATATCATGTGTAACCTAAGGATAAAACATATGTCTTATCATATTTGAACTCCTATTATGTGTGCAAAATTTCTAATTCTCTTACATGCAATAAATACAACATATTAGCTCTAAAGTAGATTATTATAATATGAGATTCATAAACCTGATATTATGGTTATCCTAAGAATGACAAACCTTTAAAGGCCTGTGTTTTTAATATGTATAATTTAGTACAATGAAACTTTATTATTTGCTTTGTTACATAATTACTTACATGACAATAAATGTTTGCACTTACAGGTCTAGTGTATACAAAACATGCTATCAGGGTATCATATCAAGAAGTAACTTTTACATGTTATGCACAGTCAGGTAATGTTTTTCTGTTGCCTAGATTCTCATTGGATATCAGGACATGTGGATATTTTTTATCAAACTATTACTGATGTATTTTTTTTATCAATAATGCAGAATGCAAATTTGGATGAAAGAAACAACACTATCATATCCTAGGATCATTCATACAGTATTAGTAAAGGTATGAGTACTATATTTAACAATTCATTGACAATACTGTTATTATTTTGTTTTTGCTCATTTACTTTTGTACTCATTATATATATTTTCTTTCTCTTAAAGCTATACATGGGAGCTGAGCTTATGGAGATCTCAACAGGAAGAGGGGATAACATATATAGAGAAAAATATATAGAGAAAAAAGAAGAACTGAAGGTATGCTTTATGATGCCAAAACTTTTAGTCTAGTAATCAAATTTAACCCATCCTGAAATTCTAGGTTTAGTTATTATGACCTGCACATTTGTATTCAAAGCATGCAAAATTTTTTTTAAGCAAAACCCATCCTCAAATTCTAGGTTTAAAAGTATGTACAGCTTATGAACTAATCTGATTTATGTACCTATAAACAAACACAACAAAATTACATAGTAAGTAACCCAAGTTAAACATATGGTATACCTGTAACAAAACTCAGCAATAGATCTAAAATTCACGATGAACAGCATATTAGGGTTCTCATATAACCACAGCCATCACTTTACATTAACGATGAACAGCACCTTTAGGTTTTCTGAAAAGACAACCCTCAAATCTCACAGGATATATAGAAGTTATAATTACTCAGCTTATATATCTTTGTAATATATATATGTTAATAAATCATCTTCCATATATTTACATATACAGAGCTATTATAACACAGGAAGGTTTATATACTATCCTTGTATATGTTATGAATGATTCTAATTGAAATATATATGCTCAAATATAAACGTACATATTTTATTAATATGCTATATATTTTTTGTAATTGCAATTTACATCATTATATAATATCCAACCCCTTCATTCAGACAACATAATGGATATTATAACATAAATTATATTTCCATATTCTGTACATATAGTTGGCAATTTATTTTGCCAACTATATGTACGTTTATTGGGCCACTAAATCAAAGATATAGGTTTTTTTGATTATTGGTCCACTAAAATTGTTTTTAAATTGGATTTGAAATGACCTTCATAATGTTTAATATATCTAGTTGCCTTACCCGAATTCAGACAAATAATAACCTAAGTAATTTACAATTTGAGTTTTACTCATAATGAATTTCAGTTTTAGTTTTATTCATAATTTGTATACCACATAATAATCTAATCACTTTTTAATTAAACAGATTTGCAATTTATTTTGACAAGTAGAACCAAATTACATTTTAATGTTTTTCAATTATAGTTCTATACTTTTAATATATATAATTTCTGGATTGGGCCAATAACACTAAGTTTAACTTGGATATGAAACGATCTTCATAATGTTTAATATATCTATATTATAATTTTGCACTTGTTTAGATTAGTGTCAAAAATCAGTTAATCTGTTTCTAACTACTATCTTGATTGGCTCAATAACAAAACTAATTGCTTTAGGAAATGTATTTAAGAAATGCTATATAACAAACAATTACTTGTCATCAAAACAAAATATCATAGAATGATTCTAAATATTCAAAATAACTTTAAAATAATTCAACCATGACAATAAATAGCATAGAATAATTCTAAATTGTCTAATTAACTTTAATATAATATAAAATAAGACAAATTCTTAGCAATTTATTATTCATCTTCAAAAGGCTCCTCTTTCTCCTCTTCTTCTCCTTCCACTTCTCCTTCCACTTCTCCTTCTTCTTCTTCTTCTTCTTCTTCTTCTTCTTCTTCTTCTTCTTCTTCTTCTTCTTCTTCTTCTTCTTCTTCTTCTTCTTCTTCTTCTTCTTCTTCTTCTTCTTCTTCTTCTGCTTCTGCTTCTGCTTCTGCTTCTGCTTGGTCTTCTTCGTCTTCTCCTTCCTCGTCTGACAAATTAATAACAACCTGCTTACCATTTAAGTGTTGCCAAGGTAGACGATTAATCTTGGCAAATTCATCCAATACAGCCCAAAGTTGAAGTCCGGATATTTCATATTCCATATCATAAATACACGAAAGTTGCCATGCTAACGCACATTTACTACTGAATTTCAGCAAATACTCTCTGCCTTCCCCTTCAATCCATATATTTACATCACTGTTTCGCCATGTGATGTAATTGTGTTCTTCATTCGACAATGAATCGATACGTAAATAACGATCATGGCCATATTGTATAAACATGTCTTCAAGCCCTGTTTCGTTCAATTCAGCCTGTGTAAGAATAATAATCATAGGATTGTAGGAACTAAACGTTGAGTGAAAATCAGCCTCTTCAGTTGGTCCAAAATATCCAGCGACATTCTTGACTGCACAGTTTAGCTATTTGTTCGGGAACAAAATAGGGTCTCTCTCATATATGAAGGGACAAAATCGCTTATTAACTTCGTCTAAAGCATGTTTAAACCTGTAACAAATACATTGAACACATTGATATGATATGAAAAAATAATGGCTAATCTTCATTTAATAAATGTTAAAAGCATTATATTAAAGTTACACATGAATACCAAAGAATTTGTATAGGAATATCAGATGTTTTAAACATATATTAAATAAAACAGTACCTTTCTGCAGCTATTGCAAGACCAATTGGCATAGAAATCAAACACTTGATGTACTTCACCTCGTCAAATAGATCAATAGGTAACGAAAGTCTAATGTGGAAGCTATTAGCCAAACGTGGAAATCTGAAATAGTGGCTTTCGGGTAACATATCGGAAAGATAAACAACATCAGTAAGAACTGAGATGTCATGAGCAATAGGATGAACCATAACTGATTCTTAGGAAGCAATTAAATGGTAGAATGAGATGCTAACTATTATGTGTGAAACAAAGTAAGAGGCTAGGTTTTATAGAGTACTCGAATTCAATTTTTATAAATAATTCAAAGATCTTACATAATACTCGGACTTGTAAATTTGAGAAAGACTTAAAAGATCTTATAACAATTATAGGCACATGTAACAAAATGTATATTTTAAGATATAATGTGTTAAAATTCGTACACATGTATATATAGCATAGATATACTTTAAATCAAAGATATAGTTGGCAATATGTATATATTATAACATACATTATATTTCCATATTCTGTTCTATTTCCATATTCTGTTACATTCCTTAAAGGATTTGTTCAAACAACACTAATGTCTTTCATAATAACGGCAGCCACTATTCTACTACCATCTTTAGTGCATATAATAATATTCTGCATCCGTGTAAAATGAAGCCTAATTATTATTTCTGAATACTTTAAATTGAAAACATATACTTTAAATTAAAGATATAGTTGGCAATATGTATATCATAAAATAAAATTTATTTCCATATTCTGTTATATTTTATCACATTAATTTTATACATTCCTTAAAGGTTTTTTTGAAACAACCCTAATGTCTTTCATAATAACAGCAGCCACTCTTCTACTACCATCTGAAAGCATATTCTGCATCCGTGTAAAATGAAGCCTAATCATTTTTTCTTAATACTTGTGTCATGTTCAATACCTTAATGTTAATAATAATATTGCATAGATGCTATATCATTTAATGTATTAATACTCTGCATGAAAAAGTGTTTAATTTTATCCAAATTTAGTTCTGTTTTTCAATAATCTAAGTGTATAAAAAAAATGAATGTTAATATTCCATTTGCATAACTGATGCATAACAGATTGTTAATCACTTTTTTTCAATACCTTGGGTATTTATGACACTGAATTGAATTTCATTAAATGCTTAAGAACAAAATGCATTCAGCACACCAAACTATAACACGATGAAAGGAAAACCCAACATAAATTCATTGAATGTTTAGCAACATCATACCAACGTAAAAAATGAAACAAAATACAATAATTATCTCAAAAGCTAAATGGTGTACTGGCTCAAATAATAGAAAAAACGACATCATTTATTCTAACTTTTCCTTCTTCACTTTCTTTAGAGTAACCCTCCTCTTTGTGGTTGATCCTTTGACATGCTTCGTAATATCACTCTCTTCATCATATTTGCTATTTTCTTCCTCATCATTGATGTTTATATACTCGCGTTTACAGGGTGTCTCCATTTCATTTGACGACACTTTTGACACCTCATCAGTCTCCACATCGAGGGATGCCTGATTTTCCTATAATAAAGAAAAACTTGATTTAATTCAAGACTGCATTGTTCAAACTTCTCAATCAAAGTCAAATCATCCGTCATGTTTGTTACCGTGTATGCTGTAGCTGATGGAAGTCTACTAATATTAAATTGGGAAATTAGAACCCTAAACAACATTTTTTTATTTAACAACACATTTAGATCTTCTGGGATTATACTAATGTCGTCATCCTGAAAATAAAAAAAATAAATAAATTAATCACTTCGCAATTTGTAAACTTAATTGTAAACCAAACCTTTTACCTTATCTATTGACTCAATAATGCTTGTGACTGATTTCTTTAAAAATTGAGTAGCTTCTCTATCAAAGATAGTTAGTTGAGCAATCCCAGATCCATCTATAACATTAACTTGAATACAAAATCTGCACAGAATATAACATATATTAATAGCTAAATAACATTAAACATTATAAACCAATTTATCTGAAATTCATTACCTAGGAATAGCATACTTCACTAATGCATCACATTTCCTGCACCAAAATTGTTCTTCTTGTGCTTGCACTTTGCTTTTGCACCGTTTGCATGAATTATAGTACCATCCAAATGAATCTTCAATATGGTCAATGGTCGCAAGTACAATAGCATGGAGAACCTGTAATAATGACAAAATGTAATAAAAATTAAATAACCTTTAAATTGACATCCTCATCCAGAAAACTAAATATTTATACACACAATGTTTTAAAAATAAACTATTATTAACTTACCGTCCCATGCTCATGAAGATGTTCATAAAGTTCATCCAAGGTTTTTCTTGCACTCACATCCAAGAAAATATCAGTAGAAGAGTATGATCGCTCACTTGATAGTTGTACACAACTATTACCACCTTTTGCAGCAGATTGTTTTGATATACTGAAGTTTAAGAAACAATATAGCCATTTATTTACAATTAATATATCAAAATATCAAAACAATGTCATAAACAGATATGTAAAAATAAAAAAAACAGAATATACCTTTCCTTGAACTTTGAAATCTCGCTAATACTTTCATCATCAAAATACACCCTTGTGCCATAATATCCATTTGACACATTAGGTAAATTATTCCATTTGCCAAGCTTGGCGAACTGAACTATAACAATGACCGTATTCTGATTTGATGCGCCAATAAATGGACGCCATAATTCAGCAAAATCATCCCATAGAGTACAATTAATGATATTGTTACTGTAATATGAACAATAAATTAATTAGAAATCATCATTTTGATTAACAGAAAATGTTTATTGTGTGTAATCTACTTTAATATTACTGCAAAATTATAAATATATAATACCTTGTATCCATTAACTGCAAGTTAATTCTTTTGCCATCTTTACCGTTGCTTTTAGTAAAAGTCACTATTTGATCACCAATTCCAACCAATTGACCAATAACATCTACATATAAAATGTACAATATTAATTATGCATATTATAAACATAAAAACAAATTAGTTGAATGATTATAACATAAAAATATTCAAAAATAACTTACCATAAAGAAATCCTTTATCTAGTGACTCGTCCAGGATTTTGTCAAATGCAGTAAAGTTGAATCCATGAACAAGAGCAGAAATGGACGAACATAGTTTAACGGTAGTGTTTCGATAAAATATGACCTTATACTTGTGATCAGAAAACTTAAATGGTATATCATATAGGGCAACGCCGAAATTAGAAATCAGATAAGCACCTCCTTCTTTTAATAAAGATAAGCTAACCATGAAAGCTTCTTTAATTACTGCATGGATTTTGTCACCCTGAAAAATGATATAACAGAACTAAAATGACAGATTTGAATTTACTTGCAACATTAGGCACACAATTTTGTAAATACACAAAACAATATGTTAAAATATAAACTGGTAATGAGTACATGCTCATCCATTAGAATTAGTTATGTCGTCCCGTATTGAGTTGGATCGTCTTTCTTTGGAACTTTAAATAAACGGATTACACGAACCCTAAGTTCTTGATTACCACGGGTACCAGTAATGTCCTTCACATGCTGTATACTTTTTGACATCTGCAATTCAGAATATACAGTTCGGTATTTATATTAACATTAACATTAACATTAATATATAATAGAATCAGTTTGTAATACAACAAAATTTAAACCCCATATGAAATTAATAGCTATACTTTCAGTTTTTAAATTTGTATGAGATTTCTAAATTTACTGCATAATAATTACTGCATAATAATGAATGCTATAATATCTATCGTGTGTTGCAGAATATTTTATAATGGTGTAAATATCTCGAGATTGCTGAGGATTGCACATTTATTTGTCTATATACATATCCTCATCAAAGAAAGAATAAAATTAAGTTATTTGTCAATATATCTATTGTGCTCTTTGATCCGATATATATATATATATATATATATATATGAAAGACATCTTTTTCAAATGACATTGTAGAAAATAGAGGGTGTATTATTAGTCGGTGCAGGTTATGCTCCGAGAGACTATTTGTTTCATTGGTTAAAATACTAATGGAATAGTCTCTCGGAGCATAATCTGCACCGACTTAGGTAAACATGCCTCCTTAAAGAACAAAAACAGTTATTTATTTCATTGTTGAAAAACACTATTTTATTTCCTACTTATGAATGTTATATTTCTCTATCTCTATCTTTTAATCTATTGTATTTTTTCTGAAAACCTGTATGTTTTATTTTTTTATCTTGATGAGGATGTCTGGAGGTTGAGCACATATTTGGAATAAAGAGGTCAAGCACAGTTCCCAAGTCATCAATGTAAGCATAATTTATATATTTTGGTATCTATCTCTTTCTATTTGTATCAATTTCAATTCAGATATACATGTATATAGTTACATTGGCAATAGCACTATTCTTGAAAATAGAGGGGTATTATATCATTAGTCGGTGTGGATATGCTCCGAGAGAGTATTAGTTACATTGGCAATAGGACTCATGTAATAGTCTCTCGGAGCATATTCTACACCGACTTGGGTAAACATGCCTTCTCATAAAAATCAAAAAAACAGTAATCTATTTTGGTAAACATGCCTATATATTTCTGTTTATATAATCTGCATCTAAGACACTTTTTTGTTTCATTTTTTTCATCCATTGATGAGGATCACTGGAGATTGGGAACATAGCATCCTCCTGTTGAGTGTGCTTTATAGCAGATTATGGGTAAACATTACTCTCTATCTATCTATCACACACATGTCCTATAAATCAATAAAAATGTAGTAAATGTTGCATATATGTTATGAATTAATACCTTGGTAGCCGAGTTCTGGATTTGCTCAAAACAAACCTGTAACAAAAAAAAAAAGAAATCAGTTATGATTGAAATGTTAAATCTGAAGACTGAGTTCTTCTTTAACATTACCTCTGAATGTCTGTATTCTGCTAGTGTAGGGTTCCAACAGCACGGAAAAAGTTATTTTATAGCCGAGCCTTACAGAATAGTCATGCTTACATTTATGGCTGTTTTCTCAAAAAGTTATTTTATTTTTGGAATGCATAGATTTTTATTTTATTTTATTATTAGTAATCCTAGCAAATTTGTACATACTATTCTGTAAGGCTCTTATTGATTCTGTGATATGCTTTGCTTATTTATGTCAGGTATTGTATGTAGTTGCGACATTTATGGCTGTTTTCTGATATGCAGAAAATCTGCCATTGGGAAACAGAAAACGGTCGACCCATTGTATGAATATATGCATTTGTGTAATTTTTATACAGGTTTAAAAGTTGTGCAATATATTTTGTAATATGCTGTACATGTTTATGTTTTGTAATGTGTTATGGTTAATTTTGTCTTTACGCATTTGGGTTTTATGTTTTGTAATATGTGGTCTGGTTTTATGCATTATGTGGTCTGGTTTTATGCATTATGTGGTCATATTTGTGGTTGGTTCAGTGATTCATTTAGGTACAATATTTGGCGTAAGTTTGTTCCTTAATTTTCGTATTTGTACTGCAAAATTTTTAATCCGGTAGGTTTTTTAAAAACATTATCAGCCGCGAATCATTTATTTCTCAAAAACGTTATTAATTATTTTATTTTATTCTGTAATATTTCCCTGTTGGTTTTGATTCTTTTTTGCTTATGGGAAACGCTGAGATCTCAAACCAGTTACCTTCTATAACATATCAGCGGCAAGAGATATTATCCGTAAAATAACAGTAAGCGATTAAATGACACGTGGCAAAATCCTCCGCAAGTGACACGTGGCAGCGGAAAATGCGGGTGTAATGAGGGGGCGCGTGCTGCTCAGCCGCGATTTTGTTTTAGTTATTATATAGTAGATTACGGACTGCAATACTAAAATTAGCTAAAATTTTGGACTGAAATTGTGGATAGTGTAAAATTAGCTAAAATTTTAATTTAAAGGATTATGGACTGAAATTGTGGATAGTGGATTAGTGGCTAATGTAATTGTTTTAAATTAGGAAAGATATATTAAAGAACTAGATGAAATTGGTTTGGCAACTAATGGAAAAATTTTTAATAAGGAAATTGGTTTTGAATAGGAAATTGGCTAATGTAATTGTTTGGCTAATTGATACAATCTGTAAGTTGAAATTCTATTCGGTATTTTGTTATTTAATATGAGCCTCATCTTATTGTTTATACTGGGCATCCAATATTCATTGGTCGGCCCTGACTATAATACGTTGGCATAATCATACATTTAAATCAAATTCATAGTGTTTGCAAGTAATATATTCATATTTCACCAAACAATAATATGTTTGTGATCCAACTATGAACTCCAACTGACATAAGGCGGTGGGCTTATCTTGTGATTTCCTCCCAGCTAAGGTTGTCTTTCCTTGTGAATATTTTTGCTCTTTCTTCTTTCTTTTTTCTTTTTCTTTTGTTTCTCACAAATTAACTATGAACTCAGTCATGAACCCAAATTTGAAACATCTCAATTGAAAACTTATATGACTAATTATAATCCCGCTCTTCAAATTCACGATGAATCACAAAATTTCCCATTGACATCTCACATCAACAACCACAATTTCAGCCATGCACTTTTACTTACCCTTTTTATTACCATATGTCTCCATTTGATATCAAAGATATGGATTCAATTGCAAAAATCTGAAACTCAGTCTCACAAAGCTCCACTAATTCTATTTCACATCATTTGACCTTCATATGTAAATTGAATTCAAAATTACAGATTTTTGCACTTCACATGGTCTAATTATGGCGGGGTATGAAGCTTCAATGCATATCTCCTCATTTTGTAAGCTCTGAAACTCACACCTTCATCTTTATTTCTTTTCTTGGTTGAATATTCAGAATCATGATTCTTTTTCTCGTTTTCGTGAGACCCAAAGATGGTGTGAACTATTGAAAATTTTCTCTATCCCTTTTTGACCAAACTCTTTGCAGTTCTGGTTTATGGGGTTGGGGATAGAGGAATTGCTTCTGGTAGAACTTTTTTTGGGTATTCCTTTCGTAGAAAAATTACAAGAAATAGCCTATTGGCTTCTAATACAATTTAAAACAATTTTGAAACCTTGCTTGAATTTTTTTTATGAACTATGTTTTTTGAAAGCTGGTATATTATAAAATGAAAATTGGATATTGGAACTCACATGGGTTCTGTCAACCTCATTTCTGGACTGAAATTGGATATTTAAAACAAAACAACCACTTACATATGCTTTGCCTTGCTGAAACCAAGACTAATGATTTACCAGCTTCTTCCTTCCTTAATAAAATTGGCTTCCGATCAAATATCATTTCTCCCTCCCAAGGATCCCGAGGTGGACTCTGGTTACTGCTGAATGACTATCCACTTCTACAACATCTTCATATCTTATATAACGACTCCAACATTATAATAATACAAGTTCATAACGAATACCAAACATTTATAATCTTTTTCCTTTATGCTCCTAGTCGAGAAGAATAGAACATTAGGCATATGATTTTACACTAAAATCTCCTGGTTTTGATTATTGGTGATTTGAATGACATCCTCTCTCCTTGGATAAAATAGGAGGAACACCCATTACTCAATCAAGATTTTCAAGACTTACCACTACAAGAAAAATCACTTTGGGCGACAAAAAAATTCGTCGCCCAAAGTGATTATTTCGTCGTCCAAAACTTTCCGTGACAAAAAAAAGTTCGTCACGAGGCCGTCGTCGTATACGAGTCACCCTTTCCTAAGGCGACGAAAATCGACTTTGTCGCCCAAAAAAAACAACTGCGACAAAATATATTTTTTGTCGCCCAAAGTTTGTGCCACACTTAACTATATTTGTCGCCAAAGAGTTTGGGCTACGAAATATTTGTTTTGTCGCCAAAGACTTTGGGCTACGAAATGTTTGTTTTGTCGCCAAAGACTTTGGGCTACGAAATATTTGTTTTGTCGCCAAAGACTTTGGGCTAAGAAATGTTTGTTTTGTTGCCAAAGACTTTGGGCTACGAAATATTGTTTTGTCGCCAAAGACTTTGGGCTACGAAATGTTTTTTTGTCGCCAAAGACTTTGGGCTACGAAATGTTTGTTTTGTCTCCAATGACTTTGGGTTACGAAATGTTTGTTTTGTCGCCAATGACTTTGGGTTACGAAATGTTTGTTTTGTCGCCAATGACTTTGGGCTACGAAATGTGTGGTTTGTCGCCTTTGAGTTTGTGCTACGAAATGTGTGTTTTGTTGCCATTGACTTTGGGCTACGAAATGTGTGTTTTGTCGCCAATGACTTTGGGCTACGAAACGTTTGTTTTGTCGCCTTTGAGTTTGTGCTATGGAATAACATGCGCACCTACTGCTTAGTTCAATCACATTCATTTAGAAATAATAACTATTCAATACACATTCATTCTGCCAAACATATTATATATATATATATAAAGTTGGTCAACATACTTAACTTACATTGTAGCTTGCATCATAAGAGTATATACCATCACAAAAACTATACCAAAAGGAGGTTACTGTAACATCCCCAAATAACCTCTTGGAAATGTATTACCGCCAGTAACCTCAGACGTTCTGTCCGATGTCACCCAAGGCTTTACCGGTTGATATAAATCATCAAACAACAATTATGATACAAAATATCATAACTTTCGATTAAAATCATTATTTCGGCATTACATCCATAATCCGAAACGCAACCAAAATACAAAATCAGGTTCATTACAGCGGAATTCTTTACACAAAACATATTTAACACATCGAAAGTCTTTTTAAAATAATTAACAAAGGGTCTTGATCGCAATGATCACCCGCCAAGGATTTCCACCTGAATAAACTTGTCAAAACACCGTTCGCCTCTATAGTCGTTCTAGCCTTCACGGGATGGCAACTATCTGATGTGCCGAATCGAACGGATGACACCAGCCAACCATGCAGAGAACAATTACGGTTGGTTAGTCTAATGAAATACTACGCAAGGGTACAAAGCAGAGTGGTTCGAAGTAGTTGTATTAGGTTAGACTCATCGCTCCTCGAATCACAACCGATAACGATAGTCAACCACCATACTTCTACTGAATACATGAAAAGACATGATCAAGAGAAGATTCTGGAGACCGAGTCTCACAGCAATCAATCCCAAAATAAGACTCCAACGAAATGAGCCTTATCGGAAACATGACAAATGTTGGGGAACATTAATTAATCACAGAATCACAGCATCGCATACGAGCGATTTAAAAGTTAAGACGAGATTTCCTAGTTGCACTATCGCCTAGCTGCACTACTCGCCCAAGGGTATATTAATTATGTGCGACAACGGCACTTATCTCATTTAATTCCAAAACACACATCACGTTATAAGCTTTTAGATATATGTTTCGTCATGAGGGACATATATCGACGGGTATCCTTCCCAACGTTTGTGACACTAGCTAAGTGCACCACCTCTATACTCGGATAGAGGACGATCATGATCCGTTAGTTGGTGTCAGGGTCTCCGATGCCCTCTCAACCAATAATTATCAAGAAACGACTGGACCCCAGGGTCCCAGTAACTTTCCTACGAATACTCGTGCTAACTAAACAGTTCAACACAGTAATAATCCATATCACAGCCATCATGGCCAACATCAAAAACATATATCTATACTAGCGTTGTTCTAACCGATATACAACCTAGTATAATATCATGTTTTAATCACATATATAATAGCGTTATTCTAACAGATATACAACCTATTATAATATCTCCTTTTTAATCATATCATTTAACAACACTGTTCCCAATGCAAACAGTAAATCATCCCAAATTAATTAACAACTAAACAATTGATAATTAATTGAAATATGGAATGATGAGCAAGAGCGAACCGCCACTTGCCTTAGATCCGACGAAAGCTTGAACAAAGCTTAGAGACAACGGGTTCCTGGGTCCGAAACAGGGGCAGATTCGGGGAAGACGGGGCGACGCGTCGGGGCTCGGTTCGTGGTGGCTCTAACTTCTGGACACCTAACACCACCTTGAGAGCACCACCAATACCAACCAAGCTCTGGCGACAACACCGGCGAGAGCTTCGAAACTCCGGCGAGATTCAAGCTTTCCGGCGAAGGCTTTTGGAGAGAGAGGGTCGAGAGAGAGAGAGAGCTCAAAGAGAGGAGAGATTCGTGAGGGGGGGAGAGAAAGATGAGAGAGATAGCTTATATAGCCTAGATATTTTGTAACAAATATCTCGCGTAAATATCTTACACAAATATCTTGCGTAAATATCTTATACAAATATCTTGCGTAAATATCTACATAAATATCTTGCGTAAATATCTTACATAAATATCTTGCGTAAATATCAAAGCCCTGAAATTACATCGAATGTAATTTATTCCACTCAGAGAATTATTACGGAGAGCAAGGATTTTACCGAAAATCCAACTCCACTGAAAGCGAAAAATTAATCGAACGAAGGATGGGAAAAATTACCCAAATATCCTTATAAAATGAGGGATATTACAGTTACCTATGTGCTAGATTAGCCAAACATAACCACTACTATACCAAAAGAGGTCACCTATTTGCTTGAGTCAACTAAATATAACCTATACCAAAAGATTTATACGATAAGAAATATACTACTCATTTTAATACCAAAAGGAGGTCACCTATGTGCTTAGGTTAGCCAAACATGACCACTAACCAAAAGAGAGTCCCCAGAGCTCCATCTAGCTGAAATTACTTGGACAAAGAAGGCAAAAAAATGATACATATTAGGCCCTAGAATTCACATATTACAATCAAAAAGGGCAAAAATAATAACAACTGGAAGCAAAAAAAAACGATCAATAACAAAATTCCAAAATGCTAGTGGTCAACATAATTTAAGTCTCTAAAAAATGATACATATTAGGTACTAGAATTCTCTCAGAAGTTTCTGTCTGCAGTAGCTTGGAGTATGATGATATATAGCTACTTCACAAGTGCTATCCACAACCTTAAATGATTAAACAAGCAAAGAATGAGACCAGTTTTTACATCATCCACAAGCCAACTTACACATAATTCAACTGTTAGATGGCCTAATAATCCTGGAAAAAGCAACCCAGCTCAAACATCAAAAAAACAGAATGAAAATCAAACAAAAGTTTCATCTGCACTGAATAATTGAAGAACTCGTATATAGTATAGTTCATCTCCCTTGATGCTAGTATAATACATCAAAACTCATTTTATAGTATTACACTTAAACCACTTATTACAAGCATATAATGAACATCAAATACATGCATAAGATCTAAAGCTATTTGGGCGGAAGGAGATTATTAAATTAGAATAATTTGAAAAATAAGCATATACATGCATAAACTCTAAAAATATTGCATTTTAGGAGAAAATGAAAACAGAATAACTTGCAAAAGAAGCAACGCAAGCTTGTGATCCATCAGTATAAAAGCATACTTCAGCAAACACTGAGAATTTCTCTGAATAACGTCCTGCAACCTATTTTCAGCTTCCTCCTCCGAAATCTCTGCATGTTGCAATGTAAAAATGAGAGAGAAAATAAAGAACAACTCAACCAAACTCAGAATGGACAAAAAAAAGACAGGAAGGTTAATTTGAATCTTAAAATCCAAATATACCATTAACTCATAATAGAAATATCACTGGCCCCACATGGCTTTCAAAACAGGCAGTGGATAGAAACTTATGCTCATTCCTTAAACTAACATTTCAAACTTCCTTTCAAAAGAGCAAGTGAGTTCTAATGTGCTAAGCATTCAGAAAAATGCAATTGTGACTAGCAGTATAAAGAAAAATCTATCCTGCCACAATAGTATTCACCAAAAGAAATTAAATATTAACAAATGTCAGCCACGAAATAATCATTCTCTTACAAGGGTGCAAGGTGCCCATGAAGGGTAAATTGTCTAATATTAGCAAAAATATAACTGACTTGCACCCATGAAGGGTAATTTGGCTAATATTAACTATAATAAAACTACGGAACTTACCCATCAGCAAATGATAATTTGTCTAATATTAACACTGTAGCAATAATGAACGTGAGCATTGAGATATACAAACTGCAAAAACATCTAGATCATGAGAATTAAATAAGATGTACCAACAGACCCCAAGTTTTGCAAACAAATCCTGGCTCAATGTACTAAGCCAGACACCATAGACACTAGCTCAAGCTTTCCTGAGAACTTTAGAGTTTATCCCAAGCACACAAGGATATTTCACTTCAATTTCCCTTATAATCCTCATCTCTCATCATCATCATCATCATCATCATCATCATCATCATCATCTCATCATCATCATCATCATCTAGCGCGGCATAATCTTATAATTGACTAATGCCTAAGATGCGTCCGCCATGATGATATAAACTCAATAACGCACTCGCATTATAATTGCAATGGTTCTAAAAGAGTGTGAGGTAGGCAATTGAGACCCAATGGTCCTACAACTTGCCTTTGGTGTTCAACAAATCAGAAACCAAGTGAGAAAACGTGAATGACATGAGCAGCATAAATATCATAACTGTAAATGAGTAATACTTAAAACTTACCCAGGCAAGCAAGACCAGCAGCAGAAGATGCCAACCCAGCAACAGTAGGGAAGTTGTTATATGAAACAATGTGAACATGCAGGTTTTCCCAATCCTTCTTCGATATTTGTATTCCCTTCTCCTCATCTTCAACGTCTTCAGCACGGCTGCGAATCTCTCTTAGACAGCTCTGGAATCTACCACTAGAAAGGGAAATCTCCTACGATAACCAAGAAATACAAAGAAGAGTAGATCTATAGATCAATCAAAGCTAAGAACTTTCTTCAAATGCTAAGAACCTTTCTATAAACAGTTCAAGGAAATACGAGCATAATCTCCAATGTCATGATATATTTGGGAAGGGATATATTATCAATCATCTGATTATATCTTGTTGATTTTTGGATAGGGAAGGAGGATACTCACACTTCTAGCAGTGTGTATAGATACAAAGTGAAAATGCTAGTTTAGACTCGGGAAAGGACACTTTCCTAGGAAGTAGAAACCAAAGAAAGATTAAAATATGAACATCCTGAAGATCATTGATCCTTAATCATGATGACTCAATATCAGTGATTTGTAATGTGATGCACAACCACGAGTTCATGGGAAGACATTTACAACGATCTCCAAATGCATGTTCTGCTGACAAATAGTATGAGTATCATGTAAGAGGATAAACAAGAATAAAAGATTAAAAAAAAGATCAGGTATACTAGAAAGAAAAAAAACAGAAATAGAAACTCAGACCTTAAGGAATGTGTGGAAGACTGAAGTAGACCAAGGAGAAGCGACCCTATTCCAACAGTAAGGGTTTGGTCCAAAATTTAAAAGGAACGACCCTATTATACAAGTGTGACTTCCCTTGCGATCATAAATAAGGCCTTTGTGTTGCAAGATAATCTAAAAGATAATGAGAGTGCGTAAAATCAAGGGGAAATCGGTTAAAAAAAACCAACATGCAAGGAGACTTACAAGGGATATCAGAGTCTATAGAACTCTATGGCTTA
Organism: Rheum nobile; assembly: GCA_027886185.1. Classification (NCBI taxonomy): domain Eukaryota; kingdom Viridiplantae; phylum Streptophyta; class Magnoliopsida; order Caryophyllales; family Polygonaceae; genus Rheum; species Rheum nobile. The sequence goes on along the minus strand of WOAB01000550.1, from coordinate 2,689 downwards.
GACAAGGACATATATAAAGATTCAAAGAAAGAAAGGGTTCCAGAGTCCAACAAGCAAATTTTTTTAGCTTAGAATGAAGGTAAGATTGCATAAGTAGAGGCTCATTGAGAGGAGTTCATGAAATATCAGAAAATATGATGCCATCTCATTTTATTAACCAAATTGTAGTTAAGAGTGTCCCCGTCATTAGATCTCATTAAAAAATTATTATCATTCTAGTGGGGAAAAAAGTATGTTATATTTGAGAAATATGAAATATTTTCACCTGTAGTTCAACTTGACGTTTCTTCAAGTCCTCAGGAGAAAGTCTTTGACATCTTTTGTAGTATCCTTTAATTAGCATGGTCAGAATGTCCTGTTATATATAGAAATCAGTCAGAGTTGGTCACTTCCAGGCCCAGCTAACGAAAATATCCATATTTGATCAAGTAAGGAAATAAAATAGATAAATAGCAGCGCAAGGGAAAAAAGGAAGTGATTATTAAGAGGGGAAAGATTTGATCATAACTGTAGCAGTCACTGATGATTAGGATTACCATGAGATAAAAATTCTGAGGAAAAGAATACACAAATAATTAAATCATATTATCTCTTTTGAAGTGTTCACATAGTAAAAATTATAACAAAAGTCTACAGCTTCAAGATAATAAGAAAACAATGCTCCAAGTAGTCCAGTTATAGATCAAGAAGCCGTTCAAGTAAACACTAAAACAAGGACTAAATTTAACATAAACATTGTTTGATCATCTAATCTGTTCATTACTTTTGCCTTGAGTTAGTACAATTTCCATGAAGAAAATAAGTAGCAGCATTGCACATCAAGATTCACATCAGAAGAATAAGTTGTATATTGAAAACAACATTATACTTCAATGAAAAGATGGATACCTATTGCCCATGCAGCATCCCCTCGAGAGAAGAGAAACCACCATCAATCATCATTGTTGTTCAGTGTGACCGTGTAATGTAAATAATCAATCATTTTCTAATCTTTACCTAATGAATATAAACCCAATGAGGATGGTTGTAGTTACCTGAGTACCCACGATTCACTCTCTGAGCATGAAAAAAGAACTTCACTGCTGTAATGTAAAGCATCCAGGGGTCAAGAATGAGATGAAAGACAACCTAGAACATACAAAAATGAAGCATAAAAACTAAAATGAAGTTCATTGGTCAATATATCAGGTTCCATAAGGCAGAGCATTAGAGCAACATCATCAAGCATTGGACAAACCAGTCGAATACACATCACCTCAATGCTCAAGCATGCCAAGTGGCTATTATATCATCATTCTATTTCTATCGAAAACTTCAAATGTGTCTTGAAAACAAATGATTAACGAATGCCCCTTCATTAAATGTTGTGGCTAATAGTTTTCCTTTCACTAGGTTAACTTTTTAAGCATAATAATTCATAATACAACACTCAAATTACTTAGACAAACAATCATGTTTTACTTGCACACAACAGATATATCTTTTACTCATTCACATGGACTTCTTCTCTAACATGTTGGGATCCTGAATTTGATATCAAATCCAGTATTTAATCAGATTTGTTGTTCATAACTATGTGTTTTGTTTTAATTTAAAAAGAAGAGGATTTTAGTTTCAACTTCAAGGGACACGCGCCCAAATTCACAAATTAACAAAAATGAAACAATATCAAACAATATTTAACATCCTCATCTCATAGACTTAGTCTTTGCACTGTCGTACTAACTTTCTCTTGAAGGATTTGAAGCCAACTATCAACAAATCCAACAATGCACAGTCATACTCAATGAAGGATTGAAGCCAACTATCAACAAATTCAACAGCCAACTATCAACAAACCAGGCCAATATCATCCATCACAATTCACAAATTCACAATCACTGAATCACTTTAGTGAAAAGAAAAGGTCTAATTCTAAACAAATAAACAATTAACAAAAACCTAACTTCTGATTCTGAATTGTGAGGGAACGGGGAAGAGGCAGAAATGAATCCAAACCTTTCTCGGATTGCAATCTCGCCGACGGGCGACCAAAGGGCGAAGACGGTGACGGATATGAAGTGGCGGACTGAAGGGCGAAGACGGAGATGAAGCGCTGAAGTGCGCGCGACCGAAGAGGCGAAGACGGAGATGAAGCGCCGAAGTGTTGTGCGTCGTGCTGGACCACTGCAACTCTGCAAGTCGCCCGAGTCGTCGGGTCGTCCCGCAGTTGGTGGAGTCTGTGGAGAGATGGCGGGCTGTGTAGAGCAACGAGCAGTGGAGGTTGTGGAGTCTGTGGAGAGATAGATTAGACATGCTGAGAGACGGGGGCTGAGTAACAGAGAGGGAGGTAGGGTTCGATTTTTTATTATCCTTATCTTCCCACCATATTTTTGGGCTCCCGCGGTCCCGCCGAAAATAATGGGCGACAATAGTAAAATTTCGTCGTCGATATTCATTCATATCATTATAAGTTCGATTGTTTATGTTTTGGGCGACAAATGCGCATCTGTCGCACACGAACAAAGATTTTGGGCGACAATAAAAACGGAAAAGTTAAATGCACGCGAATATATGTTTAAATGAACGTATTTACACGCTTATCTTAAACGTGTGATTTACACGCTTAACGTAGGCGCGTAGGGGTATTGTGGTTATTTGAAATACAGCTCCCCGGTTCTTACACGATTAAGTTAAGCGCAACAATTTT
>WOAB01000549.1:0-86081 GCA_027886185.1 Rheum nobile | reverse complement strand
GCTGGAATCAGATCTAAATCATAATTCCTTGACCAATAGTTCATCGGGGATTTCTATTTGCGCTTCTCCATCATTATCAACACCTGCAGTCCCATTTCCAATGCTTAATATCCATTCTGAAAATTCTTTTGCCTCTGGGATCTGAGATTCAGATGTACCTTGTTGAATCCTCATGTTCCTTGTCAGCGTAAGAACTTTGCAATGATGCCACAAATAAGAGGAATTAATTGTAGCAAAAAACACATCTTCCCTGCTCCCTTTTGAGATAACGGGTAGGATTTGCCTAAAGTCTCCACCAAATACTACGACTTTTCCTCCAAAGGCTGTTCTAAACTAAGAGGATTTGTAGTTCGTAAAATATCTCGTAATGTCCTGTCTAAAGCTTCAAAACAATACCTATTCGTCATGACTGCTTCATCCCAGATAATAAGTTTGGCGGCACATATCAACTCAGATAATTCCGTACCTGAACATATATGACACGTTGAATCCTCATTAACTTGCAAAGGTATTTTAAACCTCGAATGAGCAGTTCTGCCGCCGGGTATTAGGAGAGCTGCATTTCCACTTGAAGCAACGGTAAGCACTATTTCACCTTTTGACCTTAAAGCCGCCGAAAGTGCCCTCCATATATACGTTTTGCCTGTACCACCATAACCATATAAAAAGAAGACACCCCCGTTATTTGATAAAACAGCATTCATGATCTCATCGTACACCCATTTTTGCTCCATTGTAAATCTAGAGAGTAATTGTGAATGTTCCTCGGCTAGAGATGATTTATCATATCGATGTTCATCTTGTATAAGCTTGTTGAAACCTTCAGATATGAGGCTTGAATCTACAGAAGGCATGGTTTTATAGTGACTCAAACTACTACCATTTTGTCGTAATAACTTGTCAATTTCGGCAAGAGCGTAGTTTTGTAACTGCTCATCAGTAACATGCAAATCTGCATATAAATATAATTCACATGTCATTACAATTAGATGAGTACAATATATTATGCCAAAAACTATATCAAATATTATGATCAAGTACAAAACCTTAAATAAATACATACCATTAATTCGTAGAATTCTCCTCTGTTTATTGGCAATGTCATCTGCTAAAAGTCTCCATGTTTGTTGCCAAACAAACTCTGGTTTTGCCATACAATCAGACACCAAAAGAAATACAAATAGACTCCTAATGTAGTTTGCTGATCCCCAATAACTTGCTTCAGTTATACCGTCAACATATTCTCTGTCATCATCTAACAACCCCAATGCATAGCAAGCTTCTTTAAATGTACTATAAACTAAACCTTCAACAGTCCTTAAATCTTCGTAGCATGTTGGTCCTTTTATATGATTCAACAAAATTCTAAGATAGTACTTCTCGCCAGTACCAGGAGCTACATGATAAATCCTGCCAACAGAACCACCCTTGACACGTTTTTTCCAATGCCTAGTCGAAGCAACCCAAACAAATTTATCTGGAAATTCAGAATAAGTCAAATCTTTAGCTTCTGGATACTTTTTGTTAGCCTCCATCCATTGCAGAAACATTGATTTATCACTTTCATGATCATTTAAGACATCATCAATAGGATCATCATCATTAAACAAAACGCTTTCTTCGCCGGGAAGATGCAAATTCAAACGTTGAACAGCAGGAGTCCTGTAATGAATATCAAAGCCAAAAATCCTCCAAGCCGCTTCACACGCAGATACATACCGAGCGGTGTAGTAGTTTTTTATTTCGTCCATGCAATTATCACCGACATTGTTTGCATCAGAGTTTGTAATTGCAACAGTGATGCGATCATGGCCTTTGTTTATGTACTTGAACAGATACTTGATAGAGCCCGATCGGTTGCACCATTCAACATTAATATGTGCATTGTATTTTAGTAGAAGAAATGCATTGTAAGGAACCACATACCGATTATCAAGGGGAACTCCACTTTTTCCTATCGTTCTACCATCGTCACGTCTTCTGTACACAGGGTAGCCATCGTCATCAACAAAAGTCTGCTCAACAAATTTTTTGGGAAAGTACTTTCTACACTTTCCATGAGCCATACAAGGAGACGATGGTTTAGAAGCTCCGCATGGACCATGCATCATGCAATTTTTCACGACATCGAATAAATCAGCATCCTCAGTTGGGTGTGGAATTTCTGCAGAAATGACCGAATCTATATCTGAAGTAGTTGGCAACTTAGATTCCTTGTCCAAGAATAATAAAATATGTGCATGTGGCAGACCCCGCTTTTGGAATTCAATTGTGTAAATAACTGCAAAATATGCATAAGTCAAAATATAAATTCAAGTTAATTAATACATTTTAAAAAAGCCAAAAAAATACAATAGAATATAACATGTCGGGAAAATAATTTATTTTATACATGTAAACAATAACTTAAATGAGGACAGTAAAATAGAAATTACCTGAAGTAACCTTGCCAAAATTTTGTTTACTTTGAAATCTTTGATCATGGACTCCAGTTTCATGTGGAATACTCTACATGTAATGTCTGGTCGATCCTCTGGTTGTAGACCCCTTTCTTCACAAAACTTGACAATTTCAGGCCATTTTGAATTGCATGTGAATGTTATGAATAGATCTGGATAACCATGGTGTTTGCATATTGCCATTGCATCTTGATAGTTCTGCTGCATATATCTAGGACCACCCGTAAATGAAGATGGCAACACTATTCGCTTTCCAGTTGATGCCGGTGCTGTATGACCCTTGCTCTTTGCTGAAGCAAGATTTGTATATAAATCAGCACGTATGTTCTTCTGATGATATCGATGATAGTTCAACCTTTCTGATTCAATCATTGTGTAAACATCAACCAAAATTGCTGATACAACTTTCTAGATGACCTCAGAATTCCGGCTTCGCCTCGACGCTCTTGAATTCGAAACTGAATGAATTCTTTTAACGTAACCCTTGTCCTCTTCCTTGCAGAAGTGTTGCACCTTTCACTTAAATCAATATCAGTGCGATACCCGTCCTCACCATAAGGGAATGCCAACGGATATTGAAGAGCAATATACGAAGGATGTAATTCGTGTATCCGCTGTAACTGACCAGACCTTGTATGAAGTATAATGTCCCTGGGATGATATTCAGTATCATTATCATCGAGAATAATAGCAGCAACCTCTGAACTCGTCGGGAGATTATATCTCCGCCCATCAGTGTTTCTATTGCTAAGCAGTCGTAACTTCATATCGCTAACACCTTCATCCTTAAAACGATCTCTGGCCGTTCTAAATGCTTTTGCATGGGGGTTGTGTTGATCTATCATCTTTCTCAACTCAATCACAAGCGATTCATCAACTTTTTTGACTCTAGAGCTGCAATAAAAAAAGATCAACGTGCAAGCTTAATATTAAAGAATAACATTATATAACAATACGCGGTACCAAAAAAATTATGTAATTGACATACCTTATCGCATTGATTCTGTTTGAATCTCGTTTTCAGTATCATATATATATATAGTTGGGAAAACTTTGGAGTTGTGCCCGACACTGGTAACAAACTCCCTATTCTGTGAAAATTCTGACCATGCATTCTGTAACAATACGTTCCACGACCTTTCGTGATTGGCGACACAGTTCCTCCCAAAGAGGTGAAAGCAAACATCATATTGTAAGCTATAATGTTCTCACAAAATTGTTTGCTTTTTGGATGCTTATTTGTCAAAAGTTTTTTCAACAACGGCGGTGGCTCTTGTAGCAATGGAAGCTCAATTTTTCCTTTCATGCAACATAATGAAGATATATGACATATATCTCCGCTTGAAGGGTTTTGTGTGTTCATTCTTTCAGCATGCCATAGCAATGCCCCACAATGCATACATTCATACACTGGTTCACCGTGATCGATGTATTGAACTATAACATATTAATGAGTGTTAAAGAATGGACAAAAATATTATAAATTTTTAGAAAAAAATATACAACAGACTTACCAGAGTTACCAGTATGATTTCTTGTTCTTCTATTCGTCACTGTAACAGGAATTGTACCGTTGCTCATTGTTATATAGAGAATAAAGGTTGAACAAAGAAACTGTAACATATATATTAAATATACAAAAAATTACTTATTTTATCGTATTTTATGTTCATATACTAAATGTAACAATTCGAATGAAACGTAAAATAGCATCCTTCTAAGCATTAAAAAAATATGATATTAATTTAAAAAATACCTATATTTTGCAATGTAGATGAACACTCGGGCAAAGCAGATGAATTAGTGGTTGCTGAAATTGAGACATGTAAGTGGTCATATTTTTGAACAATGAAATAATTTTTAACATATATGAATATCTAAATAAATGACAACGTAACTTTCATTAAGGATTTAGCATACAATTAAGGGGTTTTTTCTACCTGGTTCATTTACTGGTGTCATGCTCTTAGTCTGAGCACATTCATTCTCAACATCCTCTTCCGCGAGCTAATTTTTCAATGAAACATAATTACAATTATTCAAAGTAATAACTCAATCAATTAATATTGTCCTCCTTACCATCATACCTTGTTCAACATTTGTTATGTCAACTTGATTAGTAAGACTTGTGTTATGTAAATGAGCTGCAAAATACCTACATATATCATAGTAACCATACTGATATAAGACAAAAGTAATATTATACTTAGTAAAACGGCTTGATAAACAATAATCTGGTACCATAGTTTTCCTTGTCATTTAGTCTTGTAGGTATAACTGAGTTAATAGTGATTTGATCCGCTTTTGATAATGCAAATCCATTGACGTAAGATTATCGGACACTACATAAAAACATATATTTATTAATTTCATTTATTATATAAATACATATAATAAAAGGTTACAAATTAACAACTATGTTGTACGCGTAAGCACGTTTTATAAAGGTTGAACAAATATATTGAAACATATATATAATAGGCTGAAATGGGCTTATTGTAACTTATATTATGGACATTACAATATATTTATAACAATCATATATTATTATGGATATAAACCATACAACAAATGATTTTAATTATAAAATTACCTAAATTTGGTAATGTAGATGAACACTCTGCCAACGCAGATGAATTGGTAGTTCCTGAAATAAAAAAATGTAATTGATCATATAGTTTGAATAATGCGGAATGTATATTCATCTCCAATTACATGCAAGAGAAAAAATTTCTTTAAGAATTTAAAAGACGGTGCGATATTTTTGCTAACCTGATTCAATTAATGGTGTTCCATGCCTCTTATGCCTAATCACATTCATTATCAACATCCTCTTATGTCGAGATAAATTATTAGTGGAAACCAATTACAAATATTTAGATAAAATAAATAACTCAATTAATATTTACTGTTTACTAACGTACCTTGTTCAACCTTCATTATGTCAACTTCATTAGTACGACTTGGCAAATTATATGGTATTTCTTGTCCCTTCACATTTAAATATGTAATGATTATTCGCTTATGTCAAAAACCAAAAAATGAAGACAATAAATGCATGAAAGTATATAAAAGATTATATATTTATAAAAATAACTAACCATGAACACTATTAGATAATGATGTAGATTGGGTAAGAACAGAGTTGCCAAGACTTCCAAGTACATTTCCTGCACAAAGTTTGCTTAAATATCATAACACATTACTTGTTAATTGAAACTAATGGGATTTGTTTATTCAACGGGGACATCGTTATACCGTTATTTTCTGATCTCGAACACTTATAGATAAACATGAATTATGAACATTTTGATCACTTCGGGGTAAATGCAAAGCCGACGGTGCGATATTTTGGTGTACTGCATAAATAACATATATGTGTTACAAATTTAAAAGTATAAGGAAAAGTACAACACCACAATTATATATATTCATTTTTACACAATAATTACAAATTTATTTACTTTAATTTACAATAATTATATCATTACAATATGATATTATATAACATCAAATATTTATTACAATATACATGTTCAAAAAATTAACTAAAGAATGTATCAAATAACATTACTAACCATTGGAAATGTTGGACATGGGAATCCGATCAGTCAAAGATGACTTTATTACTAACTCCATGAATATACCCTGCATAATGAATTTATATATTCAAGTGCATATTAAACTTGATCGAAAACAACAGTGAAATAATTAAATGCTATTTAATAACCTGCTTGATTTGAATTTGTCCGTTGTCGTTTATCTCTAATAACAGCAAATCTCATCGCTCTGTTATGTCGAGTTAATTCGTCCATAACAAACAAAGCCTGCATAATCAAGATTCTTAAAAAAAATTTAAACATTTATTTGACATTGTATTCAGTTGTTCTACACAAATTGGAAATCTTTTTTTTTTGCATATTTAAAATGTATCTACTTCTATAATTACAATAATTAAGGATATGTTTACAGGTGGTTTTTACATAACTTATAGAAAAAAAAAGTTAGAATGTTTTCGAATATAGGCCTAGTACATTACAAAATTGATTTTATATACTTATTAAAAATAAAATATTTTTTTTTTTTATTTTTCTTATTACATTTTATTACAAAATTATAAATAATAATGGACATATGTCCCAAATATCGTTTTAAGATATCTGAAAAGAATTACGGCCCAATGTAATAAGGATGGAAGCCCAATATCGATCTCGTTTTCAAGCCCAATAACGATCTAATTGGACGAAGCCCAAAATACAGGTTTCAGATTATTACCACCAAAACACGTCGGATCTCATTTTCCTCTCCAGGGCCGCGTTAGTTATCGCCAGATTTGGTTCAATTTGGCCCATTGAAGCCCATTTACATATAAGCGTTGTTTAAGCAACAAAAAAACCCTAGAGCAGATCTGAGATTCATTTCTCGGCGCAGCTTCCAGATTAAAATCCCAAAACTCTCTCTTTCACTTTCTTTCAGTTTTTCATCTTCTTTCCATTTCAAGATCTACAAAGTCCATGGCGATTTCTATTTCGAATTTCAGGTTCGTGTTTCTCTCCCTCTTCATCTTCCGCTTTGTATTTTATTTCGATTATTTTCGATTATCTGATATTTGTTCCTATTTTTTCAGATCCAGTTTGAATATGTAAACCGATCTCGTTTTGTGTGGATATCCTTCAGAAACGATATTTTAATTCAGGTTGTGTATCTCTCCCTCTTCATCTTCCGCTTTGTATTTGTTTCGACTGTTTGAAAATATCTGAATTTTAGTTGGTTTTTTTTCAGATCCAGTTTGAATATGTAATCCGATCTCATTTTTATGGGGATCGAGTTCCTTCCGAAATCAGATTTTTAAATTAACTGAAGAACTTGGGCCAGGTATGTTTTCATTGTTCAGATCTGTTTTTTTTTTAGTATCTTACACGTATTATGTCTAATATTCCGATTTATTATGCAGATGAAGAAGGCAAAAAGATGTCGATCTCGAAAGTGGAAGTGTAGGGCACAATTGAAAAACCAGGACACGGTTTCAAATCAGACATGGATGAAAAGTAAGATTCCATTTTCAAATTCTAAATTCATTTTGTTTCGATTCCTAAAAATCCAGGAATTTCACTCTCGATGCTGTATTTACCGAAAAGAACACATACCGAATTTCTCTTTCTATGTATTTTAGGGTTTCATTTCTGAAAGACGCTATTTCACTGGTTTCACCAAAATGAAATTTTTTAACACATTTCTTTGATTTCGACAGGTATTTTGAATTAAGTTTTTGAATTTGTTTTAAGATGTAGGATAGATGAACCATTAATCATATAATAATCTAATAAATATCATACATCTCATTATTTTTTTAAAAAATCGAAATATTATGTTTATTCTAGATGTTTCTTCATCTAATTGCATGCATATAGTCTATTCTAAAATAAATTAAATTATTAAAAATTTGCATCAGAGTTTATATTAACCCTAAAACCTACATTGAGTAATGGGCTACTTGGCCCAATACGTTTTTTGGCCCATATACTTAATGTGGAAGTTTCGAAACACAATAACAATTGCCAACATAATTTTTAAATTGCTAGTACGACCCAAGCCATTAGCACAATTCTGGCATAGATCCAGTGTCAAGCCCAATAGGCCAATTCTGGCATTAAATCACAAAAAAAAAATGTAAATAACTTACTAATTTGAATACAAATGGTAACTTTTTTAAAATAAACACAAAAAAAAGTCAATTCTAGTTACATTAATGGGATAATACTCCGGCCCAATGTAAAACGCTCGACTTCAATAATCCGTTTAGAATATCGAAAACATTTTCCAGGCCCAATGTCGAGCCATATCTGGCCCAATATCGAACTCATGTGCTGAAGCCCAACTATAGCGTTAGAGGATACCCTAAAACAGAAATCCTAAATTCATTTCAACATTTCATTATGCGCCGCTTCTCTTCTCTCTCACTTTCCAATTTTAGGGTTCTGGTTAAATCTTTCCATTTCTAACTTTGAAGCTTATATGGGACGGTCTCTTCTTTCCTTCTACCACCTTCCATTTCCAGATTTACCATTTTCAATCTTTTCCACATTTAATATCCACTTTTCTTTCCGATTCATCTTCCATTTTCGACATCCACAAATTTCAGTGAAGCACAAAATGAACATCGTCATTTTTATACATCCTCTTTCTCTAAGTGACCATCAATATCGATTCTTACAATCATATGTTTCCCCAGAAACCTAAATATTCCTTTGATCGAAGATCCGGGATAACAGACTCATCTTCAGATCCCAGATCTTTCAAAGGTAATTTCATTTCTCTCTGTCTCTTTGTCAGTCTCTATATTGATCTCGATAGAAGTTTGCTTTATGAATCATATAATTTTAACCTAGGATTATCTTCTATGACACCAGATCTAATGTTAGTTTCATTTGTTTTTCTTGAAACATGTATCTGGGTTGGAGATCGGGAAGACAAGAAGGTCGCCGATGATGAAGATTTTTGAATATATTCAGGGAATTTCCAGAATAAGATCACAAAGTTAGTTTTCTATGTTCGTCTTCTCTTTGAATTTATCTGAAAATTTTAAGATATTTCAAAACCTTAAATTTCGAATTTCATGTTTGGTAATAAACTCATCTATCATTTTCTTTATCGTTAATTTTTTTGATTTCATATATTTTTTCAAGTTTGTTCTTCACATAGTATTTGGGGAGAAAGTAATTTGTTTTCTTTAATTTGTACGTAACTTCTGATATTATATGAAAAAAATTAAAAAAACATAACTTAGGTCAAACCGGTTTGACAAAAAGAATAAATAATATATCAAAATCGGTCCACTTAAATATATATAGTTGTTACTATTTTGTTCACCAAATATATAATTATTAATTCTGCTTTGGCCCAAAAAAATCTGCTTTGGCCCAAATGAGGCCAAAAAAAAAGTTTAATCTGGTTTGGCCCAATAAATATGTAAGTTAATTGGCTTATTGGGCCGCCTATTGTATTATTGCTTGTTATCAAGATTATGACATTTCTGTATAATGTGTTTTTTAAAAACAAAATGTATATGAAACAGATATTAATCGGTACAATTATTGGGCTTATTGGCCCAAATAAATATAAAAAAAAAACCGAGTAAAAACACAAACCAAAACAGGCCAACTAATCTGGCTCTCTCTCTCTCTCTCTCTCTCTCTCTCTCTCTCTCTCTCTCTCTCTCTCTCTCTCTCCCTCTCTAATTCTTAAATTATATGGGACTCTCTAATTCTTAATTTATTCTACTATATATCAACAAACTTAACACATGTATATCTAATTCTTAATTTATATGTGACTCTAAACAAATTAATAATACTGAATATAGATTTTCTTACAATCAGAGTGTGTAATCATGTTTTGCATGTAGTTTTTTTTCTGTCACCCTAAATCCACAAACTTGCACTACTATTTAAATAATTAATTCATAAAGTATAAGTCAAGGCCTGTGTAATAATTCATGATTTGACTAAAGCTCAGCTCCCATGTTAATATATATAGATTATGAATAGAACCTTATTCATTGTAAATATTTGATTTACCTGTACAGTATAAGTCAAGGCCTGTGCAAAAATTCATGATTTGACTAAAGCTCAGCTCCCATGTTTAATGTATATAGATTATGAATAGAACATTGTTCATTGTAAATATTTGATTTACCTGTTACTGTCGCTGAGTTGATAATGATTTGACTAAAGCTTTCTCTCACAAGTAAAAGCCCTTTCCTCTTCACAACAACTGATTCCTGCAATACATAATAGCCATTATAGATAACTTGTTCTCTTCAAACCACGAACTGGAATACTTTTGCAATCTGCTAGGTTATATTTGTTATAATTATTTTTAATATTAATATTAACTACCATAATATAAGCTTTAATAAAGATGATCATGTTTGCTGTTCAAGTTGTTCATTTGTTTGATTTATTTTTAGAGATTATAAATCCAATTCTAAATACATAATAGCTATATAGGTTGCATGCATTCAATAAACCATCATAGCTCTGTTTTATATGCCTAACAAAAGAATGTAAAACTCATATCATGTGTAACCTAAGGATAAAACATATGTCTTATCATATTTGAACTCCTATTATGTGTGCAAAATTTCTAATTCTCTTACATGCAATAAATACAACATATTAGCTCTAAAGTAGATTATTATAATATGAGATTCATAAACCTGATATTATGGTTATCCTAAGAATGACAAACCTTTAAAGGCCTGTGTTTTTAATATGTATAATTTAGTACAATGAAACTTTATTATTTGCTTTGTTACATAATTACTTACATGACAATAAATGTTTGCACTTACAGGTCTAGTGTATACAAAACATGCTATCAGGGTATCATATCAAGAAGTAACTTTTACATGTTATGCACAGTCACGTAATGTTTTTCTGTTGCCTAGATTCTGATTGGATATCAGGACATGTGGATATTTTTATCAAACTATTACTGATGTATTTTTTATTATCAATAATGCAGAATGCAAATTTGGATGAAAGAAACAACACTATCATATCCTAGGATCATTCATACAGTATTAGTAAAGGTATGAGTACTATATTTAACAATTCATTGACAATACTGTTATTATTTTGTTTTTGCTCATTTACTTTTGTACTCATTATATATATTTTCTTTCTCTTAAAGCTATACATGGGAGCTGAGCTTATGGAGATCTCAACAGGAAGAGGGGATAACCATATATAGAGAAAAATATAGAGAAAAAGAGAACTGAAGGTATGCTTTATGATGCCAAAACTTTTAGTCTAGTAATCAATTTAACCCATCCTGAAATTCTAGGTTTAGTTATTATGACCTGCACATTTGTATTCAAAGCATGCAAAATTTTTTTTAAGCAAAACCATCCTCAAATTCTAGGTTTAAAAGTATGTACAGCTTATGAACTAATCTGATTTATGTACCTATAAACAAACACACAAAATTACATAGTAAGTAACCCAAGTTAAACATATGGTATACATGTAACAAAACTCAGCAATAGATCTAAAATTCACGATGAACAGCATATTAGGGTTCTCATATAACCACATCCATCACTTTACATTAACGATGAACATCACCTTTAGGTTTTCTGAAAAGACAACCCTCAAATCTCACAGGATATATAGAAGTTATAATTACTCAGCTTATATATCTTTGTAATATATATATGTTAATAAATCATCTTCCATATATTTACATATACAGAGCTATTATAACACATGAAGGTTTATATACTATCCTTGTATATGTTATGAATGATTCTAATTGAAATATATATGCTCAAATATAAACGTACATATTTTATTAATATGCTATATATTTTTTGTAATTGCAATTTACATCATTATATAATATCCAACCCCTTCATTCAGACAACATAATGGATATTATAACATAAATTATATTTCCATATTCTATACATATAGTTGGCAATTTATTTTGCCAACTATATGTACGTTTATTGGGCCACTAAATCAAAGATATAGGTTTTTTTGATTATTGGTCCACTAAAATTGTTTTTTAAATTGGATTGAAACGACCTTCATAATGTTTAATATATCTAGTTGCCTTACCCGAATTCAGACAAATAATAACCTAAGTAATTACAATTTGAGTTTTACTCATAATGAATTTCAGTTTTAGTTTTATTCATAATTTGTATACCACATAATAATCTAATCACTTTTTAATTAAACAGATTTGCAATTTATTGTGACAAGTAGAACCAAATTACATTTTAATGTTTTTCAATTATAGTTCTATACTTTTAATATATATAATTTCTGGATTGGGCCAATAACACTAAGTTTAACTTGGATATGAAACGATCTTCATAATGTTTAATATATCTATATTATAATTTTGCACTTGTTTAGATAGTGTCAAAAATCAGTTAATCTGTTTCTAACTACTATCTTGATTGGCTCAATAACAAAACTAATTGCTTTAGGAAATGTATTTAAGAAATGCTATATAACAAACAATTACTTGTCATCAAAACAAAATATCATAGAATGATTCTAAATATTCAAAATAACTTTAAAATAATTCAACCATGACAATAATAGCATAGAATAATTCTAAATTGTCTAATTAACTTTAATATAATATAAAATAAGACAAATTCTTAGCCAATTTATTATTCATCTTCAAAAGGCTCTTCTTCTTCTTCTTCTTCTTCTTCTTCTTCTTCTCTTTCTTCTTCTTCTTCTCTCTTCTTATTTCTTCCTTCTTCTTCTTTCTTCTTCTTCTTCTTCTTCTTCTTTCTTCTTCTTCTTCTTCTTCTCTTCTTCTTCTTCTCTTCTTTCTTCTTCTTCTTCTGCTTCTTCTTCTTCTCTTCTGCTTCTGCTTGGTCTTCTTCGTCTTCTCCTTCCTCGTCTGACAAATTAATAACAACCTGCCTTACCATTTAAGTGTTGCCAAGGTAGACGATTAATCTTGGCAAATTCATCCAATATAGCCCAAAGTTGAAGTCCGGATAATTTCATATTCCATATCATAAATACACGAAAAGTTGCCATGCTAACGCACATTTACTACTGAATTTCAGCAACTACTCTCTTCCTTCCCCTTCAATCCATATATTTACATCACTGTTTCGCCATGTGATGTAATTGTGTTCTTCATTCGACAATGAATCGATACGTAAATAACGATCATGGCCATATTGTATAAACATGTCTTCAAGCCCTGTTTCGTTCAATTCAGCCTGTGTAAGAATAATAATCATAGGATTGTAGGAACTAAACGTTGAGTGAAAATCAGCCTCTTCAGTTGGTCCAAATATCCAGCGACATTGACTGCACAGTTTTGCTGTTTGTTCGGGAACAAAATAGGGTCTCTCTCATATATGAAGGGACAAAATCGCTTATTAACTTCGTCTAAAGCATGTTTGAACCTGTAACAAATACATTGAACACATTGATATGATATGAAAAAATAATGGCTAATCTTCATTTAATAAATGTTTAAAAGCATTATATTAAAGTTACACATGAATACCAAAGAATTTGTATAGGAATATCATATGTTATTAAACATATATTAAATAAAATAGTACCTTTCTGCAGCTATTGCAAGACCAATTGGCATAGAAATCAAACACTTGATGTACTTCACCTCGTCAGATAGATCAATAGGTAACGAAAGTCTAATGTGGAAGCTATTAGCCAGACGTGGAAATCTGAAATAGTGGCTTTCGGGTAACATATCGGAAAGATAAACAACATCAGTAAGAACTGAGATGTCATGAGCAATAGGATGAACCATAACTGATTCTTAGGAAGCAATTAAATGGTAGAATGAGATGCTAACTGTATGTGTGAAACAAAGTAAGAGGCTAGGTTTTATAGAGTACTCGAATTCAATTTTTATAAATAATTAAAAGATCTTACATAATACTCGGGCTTGTAATTTGAGAAAGACTTAAAAGATCTTATAACAATTATAGACACATGTAACAAAATGTATATTTTAAGATATAATGTGTTTAAATATTCGTACACATGTATATATAGCATAGATATACTTTAAATCAAAGATATAGTTGGCATATGTATATAGTATACCATACATTATATTTCCATATTCTGTTCTATTTCCATATTATGTTACATTCCTTAAAGGATTTGTTCAAACAAACACTAATGTCTTTCATAATAACGGCAGCCACTATTCTACTACCATCTTTAGTGCATATAATAATATTCTGCATCCGTGTAAAATGAAGCCTAATTATTATTTCTGAATACTTTAAATTAAAGATATAGTTGGCAATATGTATATCATAAAATAAAATTTATTTCCATATTCTGTTATATTTTATCACATTAATTTTATACATTCCTTAAAGGTTTTTTTTGAAACAACCCTAATGTCTTTCATAATAACAGCAGCCACTCTTCTACTACCATCTGAAAGCATATTCTGCATCCGTGTAAATGAAGCCTAATCATTTTTTCTTAATACTTGTGTCATGTTCAATACCTTAATGTTAATAATAATATTGCATAGATGCTATATCATTTAATGTATTAATACTCTGCATGAAAAAGTGTTTAATTTTATCCAAATTTAGTTCTGTTTTTCAATAATCTAAGTGTATAAAAAAATGAATGTTAATATTCCATTTGCATAACTGATGCATAATAGATTGTTAATCACTTTTTTTCAATACCTTGGGTATTTATGACACTGAATTGAATTTCATTAAATGCTTAAGAACAAAATGCATTCAGCACACCAAACTATAACACGATGAAAGGAAAACCCAACATAAATTCATTGAATGTTTAGCAACATCATACCAACGTAAAAAATGAAACAAAATACAGTAATTATCTCAAAAGCTAAATGGTGTACTGGCTCAAATAATAGAAAAAACGACATCATTTATTCTAACTTTTCCTTCTTCACTTTCTTTAGAGTAACCCTCCTCTTTGTGGTTGATCCTTTGACATGCTTTGTAATATCACTCTCTTCATCATATTTGCTATTTTCTTCCTCATCATTGATGTTTATATACTCGCGTTTACGGGGTGTCTCCATTTCATTTGACGACACTTTTGACACCTCATCAGTCTCCACATCGAGGGATGCCTGATTTTCCTATAATAAAGAAAAACTTGATTTAATTCAAGAACCCATATTTAAAATGAACAAATAAAATGAAGAATGCATACCTCTGAATCTAAACTGCATTGTTCAAACTTCTCAATCAAAGTCAAATCATCCGTCATGTTTGTTACCGTGTATGCTGTAGCTGATGGAAGTCTACTAATATTAAATTGGGAAATTAGAACCCTAAACAACATTTTTTTATTTAACAACACATTTAGATCTTCTGGGATTATACTAATGTCGTCATCCTGAAAATAAAAATAAATAAATAAATTAATCACTTCGCAATTTGTAAACTTAATTGTAAACCAAACCGTTTACCTTATCTATTGACTCAATAATGCTTGTGACTGATTTCTTTAAAAATTGAGTAGCTTCTCTATCAAAGATAGTTAGTTGAGCAATCCTAGATCCATCTATAACATTAACTTGAATACAAAATCTGCACAGAATATAACATATATTAATAGCTAAATAACATTAAACATTATAAACCAATTTATCTGAAATTCATTACCTAGGAATAGCATACTTCACTAATGCATCGCATTTCCTGCACCAAAATTGTTCTTCTTGTGCTTGCACTTTGCTTTTGCACCGTTTGCATGAATTATAGTATCATCCAAATGAATCTTCAATATGGTCAATGGTCGCAAGTACAATAGCATGGAGAACCTGTAATAATGACAAAATGTAATATAAATTAAATAACCTTTAAATTGACATCCTCACCCAGAAAACTAAATATTTATACACACAATGTTTTAAAAATAAACTATTATTAACTTACCGTCCCATGCTCATGAAGATGTTCATAAAGTTCATCCAAGGTTTTTCTTGCACTCACATCCAAGAAAATATCAGTAGAAGAATATGATCGCTCACTTGATAGTTGTACACAACTATTACCACCTTTTGCAGCAGATTGTTTTGATATACTGAAGTTTAAGAAACAATATAGCCATTTATTTACAATTAATATATCAAAATATCAAAACAATGTCATAAACAGATATGTAAAAAAAAAAAAAACAGAATATACCTTTCCTTGAACTTTGAAATCTCGCTAATACTTTCATCATCAAAATACACCCTTGTGCCATAATATCCATTTGACACATTAGGTAAATTATTCCATTTGCCAAGCTTGGCGAACTGAACTATAACAACGACCGTATTCTGATTTGATGCGCCAATAAATGGACGACATAATTCAGCAAAATCATCCCATAGAGTACAATTAATGATATTGTTACTGTAATATGAACAATAAATTAATTAGAAATCATCATTTTGATTAACAGAAAATGTTTATTGTGTGTAATCTACTTTAATATTACTGCAAAATTATAAATATATAATACCTTGCATCCATTAACTGCAAATTAATTCTTTTGCCATCTTTACCGTTGCTTTTAGTAAAAGTCACTATTTGATCACCAATTCCAACCAATTGACCAATAACATCTACATATAAAATGTACAATATTAATTATGCATATTATAAACATAAAAACAAATTAGTTGAATGATTATAACATAAAAATATTCAAAAACAACTTACCATAAAGAAATCCTTTATCCAGTGACTCGTCCAGGATTTTGTCAAATGCAGTAAAGTTGAATCCATGAACAGGAGCAGAAATGGACGAACATAGTTTAACGGTAGTGTTCCGATAAAATATGACCTTATACTTGTGATCAGAAAACTTAAATGGTATATCATATAGGGCAATGCCGAAATTAGAAATCAGATAAGCACCTCCTTCTTTTAATAAAGATAAGCTAACCATGAAAGCTTCTTTAATTACTGCATGGATTTTGTCACCCTAAAAAATGATATAACAGAACTAAAATGACAGATTTGAATTTACTTGCAACATTAGGCACACAATTTTGTAAATACACAAAACAATCTGTTAAAATATAAACTGGTAATGAGTACCTGCTCATCCATTAGAATTAGTTATGTCGTCCCGTATTGAGTTGGATCGTCTTTCTTTGGAACTTTAAATAAACGGATTACACGAACCCTAAGTTCTTGATTACCACGGGTACCAGTAATGTCCTTCACATGCTGTATACTTTTTTGACATCTGCAATTCAGAATATACAATTCGGTATTTATATTAACATTAACATTAAATATGTAATAGAATCAGTTTGTAATACAACAAAATTTAAACCCCATATGAAATTAATAGCTATACTTTCAGTTTTTAAATTTGTATGAGATTTCTAAATTTACTGCATAATAATTTACTGCATAATAATGAATGCTATAATATATATCCTGTATTGCAGAATATTTTATAATGGTGTAAATATCTCGAGATTGCTGAGGATTGCACATTTATTTGTCTATATACATACCCTCATCAAAGAAAGAATAAAAGTAAGTTCTTTGTCAATATATCTATTGTGCTCTTCGATCCGATATATATATATATATATATATATATATATATATATGAAAGACATCTTTTTTAAATGACATTGTAGAAAATAGAGGGTGTATTATTAGTCGGTACAGGTTATGCTCCGATAGACTATTTGTTTCATTGGTTAAAATACTAATGGAATAGTCTCTCGGAGCATAATCTGCACCGACTTAGGTAAACATGCCTCCTTAAAGAACAAAAACAGTTATTTATTTCATTGTTGAAAAACACTATTTTATTTCCTACTTATGAATGTTATATTTCTCTATCTCTATCTTTTAATCTATTGTATTTTTTTCTGAAAACCTGTATGTTTTATTTTTTTATCTTGATGAGGATGTCTGGAGGTTGAGCACATATTTGGAATAAAGAGGTCAAGCACAGTTCCCAAGTCATCAATGTAAGCACAATTTATATATTTTGGTATCTATCTCTTTCTATTTGTATCAATTTCAATTCAGATATACATGTATATAGTTACATTGGCAATAGCACTATTCTTGAAAATAGAGGGGTATTATATCATTAGTCGGTGTGGATATGCTCCGAGAGAGTATTAGTTACATTGGCAATAGGACTCATGTAATAGTCTCTCGGAGCATATTCTACACCGACTTGGGTAAACATGCCTTCTCATAAAAATAAAAAAAACAGTAATCTATTTTGGTAAACATGCCTATATATTTCTGTTTATATAATATGCATCTAAGACACTTTTTTGTTTCATTTTTTTCATCCATTGATGAGGATCACTGGAGATTGGGAACATAGCATCCTCCTGTTGAGTGTGCTTTATAGCAGATTATGGGTAAACATTACTCTCTATCTATCTATCACACACATGTCCTATAAATCAATAAAAATGTAGTAAATGTTGCATATATGTTATGAATTAATACCTTGGTAGCCGAGTTCTGGATTTGCTCAAAACAAACCTGCAACAAAAAAAAAGAAATCAGTTATGATTGAAATGTTAAATCTGAAGACTGAGTTCTTCTTTAACATTACCTCTGAATGTCTGTATTCTGCTAGTGTAGGGTTCCAACAGCACGGAAAAAGTTATTTTATAGCCGAGCCTTACAGAATAGTCATGCTTACATTTATGACTGTTTTCTCAAAAAGTTATTTTATTTTTGGAATGCATAGATTTATATTTATATTTTATTATTAGTAATCCTAGCAAATTTGTACATATACTATTCTGTAAGGCTCTTATTGATTCTGTGATATGCTTTGCTTATTTATGTCAGGTATTGTATTTAGTTGCGACATTTATGGCTGTTTTCTGATATGCAGAAAATCTGCCATTGGGAAACAGAAAACGGTCGACCCATTGTATGAATATATGCATTTGTGTAATTTTTATACAGGTTTAAAAGTTGTGCAATATATTTTGTAATATGTTGTACAGGTTTATGTTTTGTAATGTGTTATGGTTAATTTTGTCTTTACGCATTTGGGTTTTATGTTTTGTAATATGTGGTCTGGTTTTATGCATTATGTGGTCTGGTTTTATGCATTATGTGGTCATATTTGTGGTTGGTTCAGTGATTCATTTAGGTACAATATTTGGCGTAAGTTTGTTCCTTAATTTTCGTATTTGTACTGCAAATTTTTTAATCCGGCAGGTTTTTAAAAACATTATCAGCCGCGAATCATTTATTTCTCAAAAAACGTTATTAATTATTTTATTTTATTCTGTAATATTTCCCTGTTGGTTTTGATTCTTTTTTGTTATGGGAAACGCTGAGATCTCAAACCAGTTACCTTCTATAACATATCAGCGGCAGAGATATTATCCGTAAAATAACAGTAAGCGATTAAATGACACGTGGCAAAATCCTCCGCAAGTGACACGTGGCAGTGGAAAATACGGGTGTAATGAGGGGGCACGTGCTGCTCAGCCGCGATTTTGTTTTAGTTATTATATAGTAGATTACGGACTGCAATACTAAAATTAGCTAAAATTTTGGACTGAAATTGTGGATAGTGTAAAATTAGCTAAAATTTTAATTTAAAGGATTATGGACTGAAATTGTGGATAGTGGATTAGTGGCTAATGTAATTGTTTTAAATTAGGAAAGATATATTAAAGAACTAGATGAAATTGGTTTGGCAACTAATGGAAAAATTTTTAATAAGGAAATTGGTTTTGAATAGGAAATTGGCTAATGTAATTGTTTGGCTAATTGATACAATCTGTAAGTTGAAATTCTATTCGGTATTTTGTTATTTAATATGAGCCTCATCTTATTGTTTATACTGGGCATCCAATATTCATTGGTCGGCCCTGACTATAATACGTTGGCATAATCATACATTTAAATCAAATTCATAGTGTTTGCAAGTAATATATTCATATTTCACCAAACAATAATATGTTTGTGATCCAACTATGAACTCCAACTGACATAAGGCGGTGGGCTTATCTTGTGATTTCCTCCCAGCTAAGGTTGTCTTTCCTTGTGAATATTTTTGCTCTTTCTTCTTTCTTTTTTCTTTTTCTTTTGTTTCTCACAAATTAACTATGAACTCAGTCATGAACCCAAATTTGAAACATCTCAATTGAAAACTTATATGACTAATTATAATCCCGCTCTTCAAATTCACGATGAATCACAAAATTTCCCATTGACATCTCACATCAACAACCACAATTTCAGCCATGCACTTTTACTTACCCTTTTTATTACCATATGTCTCCATTTGATATCAAAGATATGGATTCAATTGCAAAAATCTGAAACTCAGTCTCACAAAGCTCCACTAATTCTATTTCACATCATTTGACCTTCATATGTAAATTGAATTCAAAATTACAGATTTTTGCACTTCACATGGTCTAATTATGGCGGGGTATGAAGCTTCAATGCATATCTCCTCATTTTGTAAGCTCTGAAACTCACACCTTCATCTTTATTTCTTTTCTTGGTTGAATATTCAGAATCATGATTCTTTTTCTCGTTTTCGTGAGACCCAAAGATGGTGTGAACTATTGAAAATTTTCTCTATCCCTTTTTGACCAAAACTCTTTGCAGTTCTGGTTTATGGGGTTGGGGATAGAGGAATTGCTTCTGGTAGAACTTTTTTTGGGTATTCCTTTCGTAGAAAAATTACAAGAAATAGCCTATTGGCTTCTAATACAATTTAAAACAATTTTGAAACCTTGCTTGAATTTTTTTTATGAACTATGTTTTTTGAAAGCTGGTATATTATAAAATGAAAATTGGATATTGGAACTCACATGGGTTCTGTCAACCTCATTTCTGGACTGAAATTGGATATTTAAAACAAAACAACCACTTACATATGCTTTGCCTTGCTGAAACCAAGACTAATGATTTACCAGCTTCTTCCTTCCTTAATAAAATTGGCTTCCGATCAAATATCATTTCTCCCTCCCAAGGATCCCGAGGTGGACTCTGGTTACTGCTGAATGACTATCCACTTCTACAACATCTTCATATCTTATATAACGACTCCAACATTATAATAATACAAGTTCATAACGAATACCAAACATTTATAATCTTTTTCCTTTATGCTCCTAGTCGAGAAGAATAGAACATTAGGCATATGATTTTACACTAAAATCTCCTGGTTTTGATTATTGGTGATTTGAATGACATCCTCTCTCCTTTGGATAAAATAGGAGGAACACCCATTACTCAATCAAGATTTTCAAGACTTACCACTACAAGAAAAATCACTTTGGGCGACAAAAAAATTCGTCGCCCAAAGTGATTATTTCGTCGTCCAAAACTTTCCGTGACAAAAAAAAGTTCGTCACGAGGCCGTCGTCGTATACGAGTCACCCTTTCCTAAGGCGACGAAAATCGACTTTGTCGCCCAAAAAAAACAACTGCGACAAAATATATTTTTTGTCGCCCAAAGTTTGTGCCACACTTAACTATATTTGTCGCCAAAGAGTTTGGGCTACGAAATATTTGTTTTGTCGCCAAAGACTTTGGGCTACGAAATGTTTGTTTTGTCGCCAAAGACTTTGGGCTACGAAATATTTGTTTTGTCGCCAAAGACTTTGGGCTAAGAAATGTTTGTTTTGTTGCCAAAGACTTTGGGCTACGAAATATTTGTTTTGTCGCCAAAGACTTTGGGCTACGAAATGTTTGTTTTGTCGCCAAAGACTTTGGGCTACGAAATGTTTGTTTTGTCTCCAATGACTTTGGGTTACGAAATGTTTGTTTTGTCGCCAATGACTTTGGGTTACGAAATGTTTGTTTTGTCGCCAATGACTTTGGGCTACGAAATGTGTGGTTTGTCGCCTTTGAGTTTGTGCTACGAAATGTGTGTTTTGTTGCCATTGACTTTGGGCTACGAAATGTGTGTTTTGTCGCCAATGACTTTGGGCTACGAAACGTTTGTTTTGTCGCCTTTGAGTTTGTGCTATGGAATAACATGCGCACCTACTGCTTAGTTCAATCACATTCATTTAGAAATAATAACTATTCAATACACATTCATTCTGCCAAACATATTATATATATATATATATAAAGTTGGTCAACATACTTAACTTACATTGTAGCTTGCATCATAAGAGTATATACCATCACAAAAACTATACCAAAAGGAGGTTACTGTAACATCCCCAAATAACCTCTTGGAAATGTATTACCGCCAGTAACCTCAGACGTTCTGTCCGATGTCACCCAAGGCTTTACCGGTTGATATAAATCATCAAACAACAATTATGATACAAAATATCATAACTTTCGATTAAAATCATTATTTCGGCATTACATCCATAATCCGAAACGCAACCAAAATACAAAATCAGGTTCATTACAGCGGAATTCTTTACACAAAACATATTTAACACATCGAAAGTCTTTTTAAAATAATTAACAAAGGGTCTTGATCGCAATGATCACCCGCCAAGGATTTCCACCTGAATAAACTTGTCAAAACACCGTTCGCCTCTATAGTCGTTCTAGCCTTCACGGGATGGCAACTATCTGATGTGCCGAATCGAACGGATGACACCAGCCAACCATGCAGAGAACAATTACGGTTGGTTAGTCTAATGAAATACTACGCAAGGGTACAAAGCAGAGTGGTTCGAAGTAGTTGTATTAGGTTAGACTCATCGCTCCTCGAATCACAACCGATAACGATAGTCAACCACCATACTTCTACTGAATACATGAAAAGACATGATCAAGAGAAGATTCTGGAGACCGAGTCTCACAGCAATCAATCCCAAAATAAGACTCCAACGAAATGAGCCTTATCGGAAACATGACAAATGTTGGGGAACATTAATTAATCACAGAATCACAGCATCGCATACGAGCGATTTAAAAGTTAAGACGAGATTTCCTAGTTGCACTATCGCCTAGCTGCACTACTCGCCCAAGGGTATATTAATTATGTGCGACAACGGCACTTATCTCATTTAATTCCAAAACACACATCACGTTATAAGCTTTTAGATATATGTTTCGTCATGAGGGACATATATCGACGGGTATCCTTCCCAACGTTTGTGACACTAGCTAAGTGCACCACCTCTATACTCGGATAGAGGACGATCATGATCCGTTAGTTGGTGTCAGGGTCTCCGATGCCCTCTCAACCAATAATTATCAAGAAACGACTGGACCCCAGGGTCCCAGTAACTTTCCTACGAATACTCGTGCTAACTAAACAGTTCAACACAGTAATAATCCATATCACAGCCATCATGGCCAACATCAAAAACATATATCTATACTAGCGTTGTTCTAACCGATATACAACCTAGTATAATATCATGTTTTAATCACATATATAATAGCGTTATTCTAACAGATATACAACCTATTATAATATCTCCTTTTTAATCATATCATTTAACAACACTGTTCCCAATGCAAACAGTAAATCATCCCAAATTAATTAACAACTAAACAATTGATAATTAATTGAAATATGGAATGATGAGCAAGAGCGAACCGCCACTTGCCTTAGATCCGACGAAAGCTTGAACAAAGCTTAGAGACAACGGGTTCCTGGGTCCGAAACAGGGGCAGATTCGGGGAAGACGGGGGCGACGCGTCGGGGCTCGGTTCGTGGTGGCTCTAACTTCTGGACACCTAACACCACCTTGAGAGCACCACCAATACCAACCAAGCTCTGGCGACAACACCGGCGAGAGCTTCGAAACTCCGGCGAGATTCAAGCTTTCCGGCGAAGGCTTTTGGAGAGAGAGGGTCGAGAGAGAGAGAGAGCTCAAAGAGAGGAGAGATTCGTGAGGGGGGGAGAGAAAGATGAGAGAGATAGCTTATATAGCCTAGATATTTTGTAACAAATATCTCGCGTAAATATCTTACACAAATATCTTGCGTAAATATCTTATACAAATATCTTGCGTAAATATCTTACATAAATATCTTGCGTAAATATCTTACATAAATATCTTGCGTAAATATCAAAGCCCTGAAATTACATCGAATGTAATTTATTCCACTCAGAGAATTATTACGGAGAGCAAGGATTTTACCGAAAATCCAACTCCACTGAAAGCGAAAAATTAATCGAACGAAGGATGGGAAAAATTACCCAAATATCCTTATAAAATGAGGGATATTACAGTTACCTATGTGCTAGATTAGCCAAACATAACCACTACTATACCAAAAGAGGTCACCTATTTGCTTGAGTCAACTAAATATAACCTATACCAAAAGATTTATACGATAAGAAATATACTACTCATTTTAATACCAAAAGGAGGTCACCTATGTGCTTAGGTTAGCCAAACATGACCACTAACCAAAAGAGAGTCCCCAGAGCTCCATCTAGCTGAAATTACTTGGACAAAGAAGGCAAAAAAATGATACATATTAGGCCCTAGAATTCACATATTACAATCAAAAAGGGCAAAATAATAACAACTGGAAGCAAAAAAAAACGATCAATAACAAAATTCCAAAATGCTAGTGGTCAACATAATTTAAGTCTCTAAAAAATGATACATATTAGGTACTAGAATTCTCTCAGAAGTTTCTGTCTGCAGTAGCTTGGAGTATGATGATATATAGCTACTTCACAAGTGCTATCCACAACCTTAAATGATTAAACAAGCAAAGAATGAGACCAGTTTTTACATCATCCACAAGCCAACTTACACATAATTCAACTGTTAGATGGCCTAATAATCCTGGAAAAAGCAACCCAGCTCAAACATCAAAAAAACAGAATGAAAATCAAACAAAAGTTTCATCTGCACTGAATAATTGAAGAACTCGTATATAGTATAGTTCATCTCCCTTGATGCTAGTATAATACATCAAAACTCATTTTATAGTATTACACTTAAACCACTTATTACAAGCATATAATGAACATCAAATACATGCATAAGATCTAAAGCTATTTGGGCGGAAGGAGATTATTAAATTAGAATAATTTGAAAAATAAGCATATACATGCATAAACTCTAAAAATATTGCATTTTAGGAGAAAATGAAAACAGAATAACTTGCAAAAGAAGCAACGCAAGCTTGTGATCCATCAGTATAAAAGCATACTTCAGCAAACACTGAGAATTTCTCCTGAATAACGTCCTGCAACCTATTTTCAGCTTCCTCCTCCGAAATCTCTGCATGTTGCAATGTAAAAATGAGAGAGAAAATAAAGAACAACTCAACCAAACTCAGAATGGACAAAAAAAAGACAGGAAGGTTAATTTGAATCTTAAAATCCAAATATACCATTAACTCATAATAGAAATATCACTGGCCCCACATGGCTTTCAAAACAGGCAGTGGATAGAAACTTATGCTCATTCCTTAAACTAACATTTCAAACTTCCTTTCAAAAGAGCAAGTGAGTTCTAATGTGCTAAGCATTCAGAAAAATGCAATTGTGACTAGCAGTATAAAGAAAAATCTATCCTGCCACAATAGTATTCACCAAAAGAAATTAAATATTAACAAATGTCAGCCACGAAATAATCATTCTCTTACAAGGGTGCAAGGTGCCCATGAAGGGTAAATTGTCTAATATTAGCAAAAATATAACTGACTTGCACCCATGAAGGGTAATTTGGCTAATATTAACTATAATAAAACTACGGAACTTACCCATCAGCAAATGATAATTTGTCTAATATTAACACTGTAGCAATAATGAACGTGAGCATTGAGATATACAAACTGCAAAAACATCTAGATCATGAGAATTAAATAAGATGTACCAACAGACCCCAAGTTTTGCAAACAAATCCTGGCTCAATGTACTAAGCCAGACACCATAGACACTAGCTCAAGCTTTCCTGAGAACTTTAGAGTTTATCCCAAGCACACAAGGATATTTCACTTCAATTTCCCTTATAATCCTCATCCTCATCATCATCATCATCATCATCATCATCATCATCATCATCATCATCATCATCATCATCATCATCTAGCGCGGCATAATCTTATAATTGACTAATGCCTAAGATGCGTCCGCCATGATGATATAAACTCAATAACGCACTCGCATTATAATTGCAATGGTTCTAAAAGAGTGTGAGGTAGGCAATTGAGACCCAATGGTCCTACAACTTGCCTTTTGGTGTTCAACAAATCAGAAACCAAGTGAGAAAACGTGAATGACATGAGCAGCATAAATTATCATAACTGTAAATGAGTAATACTTAAAACTTACCCAGGCAAGCAAGACCAGCAGCAGAAGATGCCAACCCAGCAACAGTAGGGAAGTTGTTATATGAAACAATGTGAACATGCAGGTTTTCCCAATCCTTCTTCGATATTTGTATTCCCTTCTCCTCATCTTCAACGTCTTCAGCACGGCTGCGAATCTCTCTTAGACAGCTCTGGAATCTACCACTAGAAAGGGAAATCTCCTACGATAACCAAGAAATACAAAGAAGAGTAGATCTATAGATCAATTCAAAGCTAAGAACTTTCTTCAAATGCTAAGAACCTTTCTATAAACAGTTCAAGGAAATACGAGCATAATCTCCAATGTCATGATATATTTGGGAAGGGATATATTATCAATCATCTGATTATATCTTGTTGATTTTTGGATAGGGAAGGAGGATACTCACACTTCTAGCAGTGTGTATAGATACAAAGTGAAAATGCTAGTTTAGACTCGGGAAAGGACACTTTCCTAGGAAGTAGAAACCAAAAGAAAGATTAAATAATATGAACATCCTGAAGATCATTGATCCTTAATCATGATGACTCATATATCAGTGATTTGTAATGTGATGCACAACCACGAGTTCATGGGAAGACATTTACAACGATCTCCAAATGCATGTTCTGCTGACAAATAGTATGAGTATCATGTAAGAGGATAAACAAGAATAAAAGATTAAAAAAAAGATCAGGTATACTAGAAAGAAAAAAAACAGAAATAGAAACTCAGACCTTAAGGAATGTGTGGAAGACTGAAGTAGACCAAGGAGAAGCGACCCTATTCCAACAGTAAGGGTTTGGTCCAAAATTTAAAAGGAACGACCCTATTATACAAGTGTGACTTCCCTTGCGATCATAAATAAGGCCTTTGTGTTGCAAAGATAATCTAAAAGATAATGAGAGTGCGTAAAATCAAGGGGAAATCGGTTAAAAAAAACCAACATGCAAGGAGACTTACAAGGGATATCAGAGTCTATAGAACTCTATGGCTTAGACAAGGACATATATAAAGATTCAAAGAAAGAAAGGGTTCCAGAGTCCAACAAGCAAATTTTTTTAGCTTAGAATGAAGGTAAGATTGCATAAGTAGAGGCTCATTGAGAGGAGTTCATGAAATATCAGAAAATATGATGCCATCTCATTTTATTAACCAAATTGTAGTTAAGAGTGTCCCCGTCATTAGATCTCATTAAAAAAATTATTATCATTCTAGTGGGGAAAAAAGTATGTTATATTTGAGAAATATGACAATATTTTCACCTGTAGTTCAACTTGACGTTTCTTCAAGTCCTCAGGAGAAAGTCGTTTGACATCTTTTGTAGTATCCTTTAATTTAGCATGGTCAGAATGTCCTGTTATATATAGAAATCAGTCAGAGTTGGTCACTTCCAGGCCCAGCTAACGAAAATATCCATATTTGATCAAGTAAGGAAATATAAATAGATAAATAGCAGCGCAAGGGAAAAAAGGAAGTGAGTATTTAAGAGGGGAAAGATTTGATCATAACTGTAAGCAGTCACTGATGATTAGGATTACCATGAGATAAAATTCTGAGGAAAAGAATACACAAATAATTAAATCATATTATCTCTTTTGAAGTGTTCACATAGTAAAAATTATAACAAAAGTCTACAGCTTTCAAGATAATAAGAAAACAATGCTCCAAGTAGTCCAGTTATAGATCAAGAAGCAGTTCAAGTAAACACTAAACAAGTGACTAAATTTAACATAAACATTTGTTTGATCATCTAATCTGTTCATTACTATTTGCCTTGAGTTAGTACAATTTCCATGAAGAAAAATAAGTAGCAGCATTGCACATCAAGATTTCACATCAGAAGAATAAGTTGTATATTGAAAACAACATTATACTTCAATGAAAAGATGGATACCTATTGCCCACTGCAGCATCCCCTCGAGAGAAGAGAAACCACCATCAATCTCATCATTGTTGTTCAGTGTGACCGTGTAATGTAAATAATCAATCATTTTCTACATTCTTTACCTAAATTGAATATAAAACCAATGAGGATGGTGTAGTTACCTGAGTACCACGATTCACTCTCTGAGCATGAAAAACGAACTTCACTGCCTGTAATGTAAAGCATCCCAGGGGTCAAGAATGAGATGAAAGACAACCTAGAACATACAAAAATTGAAGCATAAAAACTAAAATGAAGTTCATTGGTCAAATATATCAGGTTCCATAAGGCAGAGCATTAGAGCAACATCATCAAGCATTGGACAAACCAGTCGAATACCACATCACCTCAATGCTCAAGCATGCCAAGTGGCTATTATATACCATCATTCTATTTCTATCGAAAACTTCAAATGTGTCTTGAAACAAATGATTAACGAATGCCCCTTCATTAAATGTTTGTGGCTAATAGTTTTCCTTTCACTAGGTTAACTTTTTAAGCATTAATAATTCATAATACAACACTCAAATTACTTAGACAAACAAATCATGTTTTACTTGCACACAACAGATTATTATCTTTTACTCATTCACATGGACTTCTTCTCTAACATGTTTGGGATCCTGAATTTGATATCAAATCCAGTATTTAATCAGATTTGTTGTTCATAACTATTTGTTTTGTTTTAATTTAAAAAGAAGAGGATTTTAGTTTCAACTTTCAAGGGACACGCGCCCAAATTCACAAATTAACAAAAATGAAACAATATCAAACAATATTTAA
Organism: Rheum nobile; assembly: GCA_027886185.1. Lineage (NCBI taxonomy): Eukaryota > Viridiplantae > Streptophyta > Magnoliopsida > Caryophyllales > Polygonaceae > Rheum > Rheum nobile. Next base: position 57,147 of record WOAB01000549.1, on the reverse strand, counting down.
CATCCTAATCTCATAGACTTAGTCTTTGCACTGTCGTACTAACTTTCTCTTGAAGGATTTGAAGCCAACTATCAACAAATCCAACAATGCACAGTCATACTCAATTGAAGGATTTGAAGCCAACTATCAACAAATTCAACAAGCCAACTATCAACAAACCAGGCCAATATCATCCATCACAATTCACAAATTCACAATCACTGAATCACTTTAGTGAAAAGAAAAGGTCTAATTCTAAACAAATAAACAATTAACAAAAACCCTAACTTCTGATTTCTGAATTGTGAGGGGAACTGGGGAAGAGGCAGAAATGAATCCAAACCTTTCTCGGATTGCAATCTCGCCGACGGCCGACCAAAGAGGCGAAGACGGTGACGGATATGAAGTGGCGGACTGAAGAGGCGAAGACGGAGATGAAGCGCTGAAGTGCGCGCGACCGAAGAGGCGAAGACGGAGATGAAGCGCCGAAGTGTTGTGCCGTCGTGCTGGACCACTGCAACTCTGCAAGTCGCCCGAGTCGTCCGGTCGTCCCGCAGTTGTGGAGTCTGTGGAGAGATGGCGGGCTGTGTAGAGCAGACGAGCAGTGGAGGTTGTGGAGTCTGTGGAGAGATAGAGATTAGACATGCTGAGAGACGGCGGGCTGAGTAACAGAGAGGGAGGTAGGGTTCGAATTTTTTATTATCCTTTATCTTCCCACCATATTTTTTGGCTCCCGCGGTCCCGCCGAAAATAATGGGCGACAATAGTTAAAATTTCGTCGTCGATATTCATTTACATATCATTATAAGTTCGATTGTTTATGTTTTGGGCGACAAAATGCGCATCTGTCGCACAAGAACAAAGATTTTGGGCGACAATATAAAAACGGAAAAGTTAAATGCACGCGAATATATGTTTAAATGAACGCTATTTTACACGCTTATCTTAAACGTGTGATTTTACACGCTTAACGTAGGCGCGTAGGGGTATTGTGGTTATTTTGAAAATACAGCTCACGGTTCTTACACGATTAAGTTAAGCGCAACAATTTTATTTTTATTTTTTTTGCAAGTTTAAAATCACACGCTTAACTTAGGCGCACCATACTATTTTTTTTTTAAATTGCATTTTTCTCCATAATCATGTAGAGAATTTCAATACGAGTCCGTACATATAAAATTCGTCCAAAACTATGGTATTTAAGAAAAATATTTTGTAATACTTAACTATAATGTGTATTATGAACTTATGTATTATAGTTAAGTATTATGAACTTATTACTTATATACTATAGTTAAGTATTAAGTAATAAGTACGAACTTATTACTTTTATGTATTACGAACTTATTACTTATATACTATAGTTAAACATTAGGGGTGTTCATCCACGGACCGGACCGGTGAAAATACGGTCCGGTCTCCGGTCCATGTTTTTCCATTAATCCGGGTCCGGTCCGGTCCAAACCCGGATTTTAACCGGTCCGGACCGGTGGACCGGATTTCAATTTTTTTTAAAAAAATAAAAAATTATATGTTATTTTAGAGATTTATATGTATTTTTTTATAGATATTTTTTTTAATTTAATAAGTTAGGAGTATATATGTTTTATAGATATTTTTTTATAGATTTTAAATAAGATTTTAATATTTTTTTTATTTTTTAAATAAAATCCGGTCTTAGACCGGACCGGAATCGGATCGGACCGGACCTATCCGGTCCGGTCTCCGGTCCACCATTTTCAAAAAATCCGGTCCGTTCTGGACCGGATGAACACCCCTATTAAACATTATAAACTTATTACTTATATACTATAGTTATGCATTATAGTTAAGTATTACAAAATATATTAGTTATAAAGTATAGTTATGCATTATAATTAAGTATTACGTACTTATTACTTATATACTATAGTTAAGTATTAAGTAATAAGTACGAACTTATTACTTATGTATTACGAACTTATTACTTATATACTATAGTTAAACATTATGAACTTATTACTTATATACTATAGGTATGCATTATGGTTAAGTATTATGAACTTATTACTTATACTATAGGTATGCATTATGGTTAAGTATTACGAACTTATTACTTATATGATATAGTTACACATTATGGTTAAGTATTATGAACTTATTACTTATAAAGTATAGTTACACATTATGGTTAAGTATTACGAACTTATTACTTATAAAGTATAGTTACACATTATGGTTAAGTATTATGAACTTATTACTTATATATTATAGGTATACATTATGGTTAAGTATTACGAACTTAACCATAATGTACTGTGAGTTGAAAATTATAAAAGCACATGTACTGTGAGTTAAAAATTGTATATATTGTATGATTTTGGCCCATAAATTTATATATGTCAGATTATATATGCAAAGTCATGAAAATAATATTATTAATTACATAAATGAATATAAAATGTATTTTATATATAAGTTTCGTAAGAATTCTATCATATATTAGTTTGACATATATAAGCTTATTTTTTGCAATTTGTAGAAATCAAAATTTATAAAAAATGTATAAGCATTCAACAAAGTTGTATATAGTTTATATATATATGAAGTTAGGTGTGATTAGATATTGTGATTCAAATTGAAATATAATGTTCAGAAAAAAAAAGTGCATTAATAACAAAATGACACGTAAGATTTGTGGGGCCAAAAACATTCTGGTGGCTCGAAATTCAATATATTTAATATATATATATATATATATATAGATGGACCATAAAATTTATTCGAATCATTTTAATTTAAATGGGCCATAAATTTGTATGTGTAGTAATATAATATAGTGATTTGATTATAAAAGCACATGTACTATGAGTTGGAAATTGTATATATTGTATGATTTTGTCCCATAAATTTATATAGGTCAAAATATATATGCAAACGCATGAAAATAATATTACTAATTACATAAATGAATATAAGATGTATTTTATATATAAGTTTAGTAAGAAATCTATCATATATTATTTTGACATATATTATAAGCTTATTGTATGTGTAATTTGTAGAAATCAAAGTTTATAAAAAGATTGTATATAGTTTTTATATATTTAAAGTTAGTTGTGATATAAAATTGTAAATATTTGAAGTTAGTTGTGATTAGATATTGTGATTTAAATTGAAATATAATGTTAATGAAAAAAGTGGATTAACCACAAATTGACACGTAAAATTTGTGGGGTCGGAATCAATACGATGACTCTAAGTTCCTTTGCTTTAATATATATATATAGATTTGGTAAAATTTTAGAATTATAATTTAGTTTATTTCTTTAGTGAAATAACATTAAAAATAACATAAAAGCATTCTGATTTTCATATCTAACATCAAGTTTTTAAAATTAAAAGTTTGATTGTAGATTAACGTGATATGAGAGTCTTTTGCATCTATATTAAACTGCAAAGATTATTTTCATAATTTTTGTAGTATGCTATTTTACCCCGTTATTGATTTATCGATTAACTGATATACGCCGTATACATTAAACATTTTAGCAATTAACAATATATGTGAAATTTAGTTATGATGATTTAACAATTATCAAAATTCAATATTAAAGGACATCATTAACACAATGTCATTCTGTCAACATGTATACGGTCATACGGATAAAATCTCAACCTAAAAGAGATATGTTAGTTAGGGTTGAAAAAATGAATATTATTATAAAGAGAAATATTTTAGGGTTAGAAAAGTTGTAAATTAAAGTAGAATTTGGATATGAAATTGTAACAACCTAGCTAACATACGTATGTTATCTCCTAAATCACTAACACAATAATCAATAAAAATAATAAATTAATTATCAATCTAATAATAATCTAATTAACAATTAAATCTTGAAAATGTGAAATCTAACAAGTGAAGATTTTATAGATATATAGATTGATGTTTAAATTTATTTATAATGTTATTTGTCACTTTAAAGTTTGTTTAGTTTTGGAGAAAATTGTAATCTAAATATTTATATATAAATTTTGATTTGATAAACATTTTTTATTTTAAGTGAAATAAAAAATTTAAAAAAGGAAAGAATGATAAAATAACATATAGATATGGTGGGCCCAAAAGCGTTTTAAGAGCTCAAAAGGGGAGAGCTTTAATATATAGTAATAGAAATAGATACTATAGTTGCTAAAGTTTTTATTCTCGTTTTTTGGCTTTTTGGAGGGGAAAACAATATCCGTTTTGGATGAATTTTATATGTACGGACTCGTATTTGACAAAAACTTTTTCTTTATTAATTTTATTTATGGGCGACGAAAGTTCATGTTTGTCGCACAAACTTATACTATGGGCGACGATAGTTCATGTTTGTCGCCCAAAATATGTTGACAAAAACTTTTTCTTTATTAATTTTATTTTTGGGCGACGAAAGTTCATGTTTGTCGCCCAAACTTAGACTATGGGCGACGATAGTTGATGTTTGTCGCCCAAATTTTTTTGACAAAAACTTTTTCTTTATTAATTTTTTTTTTGGCGACGAAAGTTCATGTTTGTCGCCCAAACTTATAATATGGGCGACGATAGTTGATGTTTGTCGCCCAAAATATTTTGACAAAAACTTTTTCTTTGTTAAGTTTATTTTTGGGCGAAGAAAGTTCATGTTTGTCGCCCAAACTTAGACTATGGGCGACGATAGTTGATGTTTGTCGCCCAAAATATTTTGACAAAAACTTTTTCTTTATTAATTTTATTTTTGGGCGACGGAAGTTCATGTTTGTCGCCCAAAATATTTTGACAAAAACTTTTTCTTTGTTAATTTTATTTTTGGGCGACGAAAGTTCATGTTTGTCGCCCAAACTTAGACTATGGGCGACGATAGTTGATGTTTGTCGTCCAAATTTTTTTGACTAAAACTTTTTCTTTATTAATTTTATTTTTGGGCGACGAAAGTTCATGTTTGTCGCCCAAACTTAGACTATGGGCGACGATAGTTGATGTTTGCCGCCCAAAATATTTTGACAAAAACTTTTTCTTTGTTAATTTTATTTTTGGGCGACGAAAGTTCATGTTTGTCGCCCAAACTTATACTATGGGCGACGAAAGTTAATGTTTGTCGCCCAAAATATTTTGACAAAAACTTTTTCTTTATTAATTTTATTTTTGGGAGACGAAAGTTCATGTTTGTCGTCCAAACTTATACTATGGGCGACGATAGTTCATGTTTGTCGCCCAAAATATTTTGACAAAAACTTTTTCTTTGTTAATTTTATTTTTGGGCGACGAAAGTTCATGTTTGTCGCTCAAGCTTATACTATGGGCGACGAAAGTTTATGTTTGTCGCCAAAAGTTCAATTTTGGGCGACGATTATTTTATTCGAAGCACAAAGATACATTTGGGCGATGAATATGATATTTCGTCGCCCAAAAAAAAAATTGGCGATGAAATTGTGTTTTCGTCGCCCAAGAGATACTTTGGGCGACGAAATATAATTTGTCGCCCAAATTTTTATTTTTCGTCGCCCAAAGACGTTTTTCTTGTAGTGCAATTTCATGACTAACTTTGGCCTTCTAGATACAAACTTTTTAGGTTTTCCCTTCACATGGAGAAAATCTCGTATTTCAACAAACAATATATACATATGACTTGACAGAGCTCTCATTCACCCCTTTTTTACACATCATTATACTAATATTAATGTACAATATCACCATGTTACCACTTCTGATCATTGTCTGATCACTCTTTCCTTGGCACATCTAAACCTTTTCGAAAATATCCTTTCCATTTTGAAAAAGGCATGGACTCAAAACTCTTCTTACAAATCTTTGGTCACTAAAGTTTGGAAATACTAAGTTCGAGGATCATTTATGTTCAAACTCTTCATGGAACAAAAAAATGCTTAAATCATACTCTAAATCTTGGAAAAAAACAAAAGCTCAAAATAATTTGGAATAATTAAAATAACATAAAGTAAATTACTTGAATTACAAACATCTATGTTTCAGACAAATAACACTATTGCTATGCAAAGTAAATATCAACGACATCTTCTGAATATAATAAACTACTAGAATTTCAACACACATATTGGAAACAACGATCAAAGCAACATCATTTGGTTAATAATGATAAAAATACTAAGTACTTCCAATCAATTGTCAAAATTCGTACATATGAACATAAAATAAACTCCTTCCATACTCAAGACGGATGTATTTTCCATGATCATTCCGCAATCCAAAATGCCATTTCCAAAGAATTACAATCTCGTCTTACCCATACTAATATTAATGGTACATGTCAAGCAGATTTGTCTATCAGTCCCCAACTTGTCACTAATTTGGATAACTCCACTCTTATGGCGCCTCCTACTCCATCTGAAATTAAAACGGTTATTTTTATCTTACCCAAACATAAAACTCTTGGCCCTGACAGATTCATTGTTGAATTCTATCAAATGTACTGGCCAATTGTTGTTAAATCCCTCATTTATGTTCTTCAAGCTTCTTTCCACTATGGACAACTACTTCAAGAAGCTGAACATTCATTTATTGCTCTTATTCCCAAGACTGACAACCCCATTAATATTAACCAATATAGACCTATAAGTTTTGTGTAATACTACTTATAAAATCATAATTAAATTTCAGCAAACAGATTGAAATGTCTTCTTCCGCGTCTGATTATCCCCCATCAAGATGCCTTTGTTGAAGGCAGATTAATTCAGGGTAATATTCTTATCGCCCATGAAAATTTCCACTCCTTCCATGCAAGAAAGTAAGGCAAAAGGGTTGGATGACTCTTAAACTTGATATGGAGAAATCTTACGACAAGTTAGATTGGAATTTCATTATTCAAATCCTTCTAAAATTTGGTTTTGCTTCTGAATGGGTAAAACTACTTATGACATGTGTTACTTCGACATCTTTCTCTGTCCTTGTCAACAATGAATTGGGCCCAACTTTTAGACCTGCGTTTGGTCTTCGCCAAGGTGACCCTATTGCACCCTAAATTTTTATTTTAGCAATGGAGTTCCTATCATGAACCCTTGCCTATGAATCTCAACAGTTCAACCGTAAGATTGGAATTCAATTAACTCATAATGTAACTTGTATTCGTTTCCTATCCTTTGTTGATGCCACCCTTATTCTTGCAAATGCATTATGCATCCCATAATAATATGTTGCATATCAAAGACATTCTTCATAAGTTCACTTGCACATCGAGGTTAGGCAATAATTTTCATAAAATCTCTTTTCAAACATCTTCTAACCTTTCTTCCCAACAAACAAGTTGTTTGGCGTCTGTCTTAAATATTCAAGTAACTCGAACGATGGAGAAATACTTGGGCATTCCTATTGTCTGAGGCCGTGTGAAATTGATATATCTAATTACTCCATCTTTATCCTTAAAAAACAACTTAGTAAATGGAAAGCTAGTTTGCTTTCGCAAACAGGTCGCTCTATTCTTATACAATCAAACTTGCTATCAAAAGTAAATTATTTAATGCAAAGCTCTTTTTTTTCCTACAACAGTTTGTAATGAAATTGATAAAACTAATAAGGTTTATTTTGGAATAAAAATAATCCCAGATTTCACTCCTTGATTAGTTGGGATGACATTTGTCGACCTAAGTCCTTGGGGGTAGAGATGGCATGATTTCGAAACCGGAGGTTTTCGATTCCAAAACCGAAAAAATAAAAACCGGAACCAGAACCAAATTAATCTAAAACCGGAGGTTTTGGTTCCGTCCGGTTTCGGTTTTATCCGGTTTCGGTTCCGATTTTATTCGGTTTCGGTTTCAGAACCGGAAAAAACACACTTTTTATATAAAAATAAAAGAATAAATATTTTGTTTTGTAAAAAATATAAAAGACATTACTTTTTTAAAATAATAATAAAGTGAACGTTTCTTTAAACTTAAAAAATTTATACTTTAAGACTTAAAACCTTAAAATTTAACCTAATTTGACTTATAAAATAAATTGAAAGAAAAATAAAAATAGAAAAAATATATATAACTTGAGAACCGGAGGTTTACCCGGTTCGAACCTCCGGTTCTCCGGTTTTGGGTTTTGCCAAACCAAAACCAAAACCGGATATAGGAGGTTTATCCGGTTTCGGTTCGAGCCGGTTTCAGTTCCGGTTTTTTCCGGTTCCGAAATCGGAGGTTCTCCGGTTCCACCGAACCGCGAGCCATCTCTACTTGGGGGGACTGGGACTACATAAAACTGAAAAATATGAACAATTCCTTACAAATGAAACTGATATGGAAACTTCTTGTCGAAACGGATAGTCTTTGGTTTCATATAACTACTGAAAAATACTTAGGATCCAAAGACCTTTTTTCTTACAAAAAAAGTCCAAACAATCTTGACAATTTTCAAGACCTTTTGTGACATTTTCAAAACGGGCCTGACTTGGGAATTAGGCAATGGCAATACTATTAATTTTTTGATAGACTCTTGGATTCCAAATTGCAACCTTCAACCCTACTTCAACTCTACTTCTGACATTACTTTAAACGTCTCACACTTCATTACTTCTACTCGTCAATGGGATATCCAGAAATTACAAGCTATTCTCCCACCTTTTGTTATCTCTAAAATCATGAGCATATACATACCAACAACTTATGTGGCTAACCGGATAATATGAAAATACTCTACGGATGGTAACTTCATAGTTAAATCAGCTAGAACTATAATTGAACCGCAACCTTTAAATTCTCACCATGACTTCTTCTCTTGGATTTGGAAATTGAAGATTCCTCCAAAAATCCAACATTTTATTTAGAAAGCAGCCAATGATTGTCTTCCTACTATAAAAAGATTAAAAAGACAATTTTCTAAAGTTTAACCCCAATGTACTTTATGTAATTTATGTAATGAAGATATCAACCATCTTTTCTTTGAATGTCAATATACCCAACAAATGATCTCTAATCTTCAAACTCGACTCAATCGAACATTTTCTATCTAGTCATCTTCAGACTTCGTCACAAATATCAATTATTTCTTAACCACGAATGATTCACATGAACACATGTTCTTCCTCTAGTGGGCAATTTGGAACCATCGAAACACAATCATTATCGGTAGAAACAACAATAATCAAAATATCTTACCTTTTGACCGAGATGTTTTTCAATTCCAATCATGGTATACTTCGACCTTAGGCTCAATGTCAACTTCTACACCGACCTTTAGACGTAATAAAACTCGTAGAACTAATAGTATTTGAAGATAACCGCCTCCTAGTTGGGTCAAGTTAAACTTTGATGGATCCAAAAAACATAATCTATCCTATCATATTGGCTACATATTACGTAACTTAAATGGGAAGATCATGTCCATTTTCCGTGATAATATTCCTGATACCAGTGTCTTGCAAATAGAAGTTTTTGCAGCTTTGTTTGGTATTCAGAATGCTATCAATTTAAATATTAAACACTTAATTATAAAAGGTGATAATTTAACAATCATAAACTCAATTAAAGATTCTTGGACATTACTACTATATTTCTCTTTTTTTATTCTATATAGGTACATCATTGCTTTAGGTAAGCAAATCACACAGCTGATTTCCTAGCTACACATGACATCAATTTCACTGGCCTTGCAAGACTCTATGATATTATTTCTTCTACCACTCTTTCTAAGCACGAGCTTCATTCATCTCGATATGAGTTCTACTATTTGAACTCGATGTATGATAATTTCGGTAACACCTTTGTATTGATCATCCATTGTGATGATTCAGGGTTGTCATTCTGTTAGTGAATGGGCCCTACTGTTTGCCTTGTATAAAAATAATAATTTGTGATTCGGGATTCGAGATCAGGTGAGAAGCGCGGATCCCGTGTGAAATACAAAGCCTTCTCGGTCGTTGATCCGCGCACGTCCCTTCTCCCTAACCCTTTGATGTTATTGTTCTCCTTATAAAAACATAAAAGCCCAATGGCTCAGTTGGTAGTGGAGTGGGGGGAGGACCATAAGGTCTTGGGTTCAACTTCCCCCAACAACACTCCTTTATTAATTTCAATTTTTTCACTTTTTTCGTAATTTCGTGAACCACATTTTTTTAATTGTTTTAAATTAAATCTGAGAGATAAGAGACGTTATCATATATGAACATTAACACACAACATATAAACCTCTAGTTTATCAACCTCTTAGAATTAATATATGAATATGTGAATGTTACATATGAACCTTGACGTTATTAGATATGTACATGGACCAGGTAAAAAGAATTTCAAACATACGAACATGTGTATGTTACATATGAACCTTACAGAATAAATATATGAATGTGTGTATGTTACATATGAACTTCAAAGACCAAGTAAAAATAGTTTTCAAACATGAACATGTGAATGTTACACATGAACTTTACAGTACTAATATATGAACATGTGCTTGTAACATATGAAACTCAAAGACCAAGTAAAAAGAAATAAACGTAAAGGGTGATGGGTTAATAACTATACACTATGCTTAGGGTTTAGGGGTTTAGGGTTTATGGGTTTAGGTATTTAGGGATTTAGAGTTTAGGAGTTTAGGGTTTAACACAACATAAGTCCATACTTGATATACTTCATGAATCTCTAGTATAAAATGTGTTTGTACATTTCTAGTTTACTTTTACTTTGTAAACTTTCAGTACAAATTGTATGAACACTTAATTTTAATAGATGAACCTTATAGTACAAGTAAAAGAACATCTAATGTTTATATGTGAATGTAAAGATAACAATTTAGAACGACCAGAGAAAAAAAAATCAAAATTGTGGACCGAAAAGAAAATCGCAATATTTATGAAAATTTCACCATGTCATTTTTAATCTAACCCTTTCCTTCCCTTTGATCCAAGGGCTCACGGCTTTTACTTCTTACTTTAAGAGGCAAATGTATGGGAAACTCTCTCGTATATGTAATTGACCCAACCAATTGAGTACATAATTGAGGATAACCCTGTAATTTGACCCTTTAGTTTGCTATTAACAATTACGGAAATTTCGCTAGGTTACCTTGAGAAATTATCAAACTCGCAAAAGCTTTATCGATTTTGACAAGTTTGTGTGGTAATTTCGAGTGTTAAATTATTTCGTAAAATACCAAATCGTTTACGATCGTTAATTATTTTGCGAAATACCATGAAAAAATGAGTATTTCGCGAAATAATTTAAAATTTTAGGATTACCATGCAAAATTGTTAAAACATATAGAAATTTTGCAAATTTAACAATTCTCAATTTCTCATGGCTACCACGCCAAAATTTTGGGAATAAAAAATTGCCTAGAATATATGTCAAACATAGTTTCCCGGAAAATTACCGACGAGGGTAGTTCTTCAATTTGCTTAAATCTAAAGAATGAAATAAAATAAAATTCTTGAGATATTATTCATAAGAGGGGATTTTTGCAATTTGTGTAAAACAAATAAGATAAATATTAAGGTGATGTAATCTCGAAATTTATACTTTAAATTTTATTTGTACTTTAATTATTCTAACATATTTATGAAAGTTTATGATGAAATATTATACTTTATAAAATTATGTAATTATGTTTTTAAATGATGGAAAAAAGTCATGTGCGAAGGGTGCTTAGGTGTTAACGTGCGAATGAGTATGTGCATAGGTTTTTAAGTGTATGTGTTGACTTTGTTAAGTGAAACTTATGCACGTACAAACAAAAATTTGTGTACTTTAGAATGTGCATAAGTTTGTGCATAAGTTTTAATTGTATGTGTGTGACTTTGTGTAAATGAAAACTCATTTACATACATGCAAAAACTTATGCACGTTTAGGATGTGCACAATTTGTAGATATATGTGCATAGATTTTTGTCAATATGTACTCATTTGCATGTTTACATCTAAGCCCTCATTCACACTTGATCATCCTCTTAAGTGATTACTCTTTTAGTGATTGTCAGATTTAGATAATGGGTCGTTGGCCCATTGACTGGGGGTCGTGCGGACACGAACGCATAGGCGCAAATAAGCCTAGTAGGTAAGCCCAATGAAGTTCCATACTAAAATCAATTGTCAATAAAAGAAGTAGTTCATCAAGCTTATAATATACTAGACAAGTTATGTCATAACTTTATATATGAATGTTTATATTTCAACAATGATATTTTTTATAAAAACACATAATTTTTCATCAATTTTTGAAATAAGTATTTTAAATATAAATATATAATTTGAATAAGTACTTCCTCTTCCATGAGTCCATGACGAGGAGGAGCCGTTGAAGAAGGGAATTTTGTTCCTGGAAAAAGAAGTGAAGGGCTTCACTATATGATACATTGCTGGATTGTGATGTGATCCATTTTGAACTTTTCTTGATACGGGAGATTAGAAAAACTACTACATATACTTTTGAAGCATTCTTTGTTTCGTTCATATGAAATTTGTATACAGCGTTTCGTCTTTTCAGTACTCATCCAAGAAAGTATACAGGGTTTCGTCTTTCTTGGACTTGCGCCTGCTGAGCAACGCCATGAGAAGCCGCTTGCTCTTGCTTGGGTAGCGTTGCAGCTCCTTCTGCCTCCCTCTTTCGTCGTGTACGCGCATTGAAGCTGATTTACCAGGCTTCGACAGATGCTGCCGCCAAATAGCAACATATTCAATCCAATGTCACAAAACAACTAACAAAACCTACCAGATTCATCAATCTGATTACCCTTTGTGATTGTTCTAGTTGTTGTTGTTGTTGTTGTTGTTCCTTAACAGAGTTTGGAGTTGTTGGCCTGCTGGGTTTTGGTGTTGTTGGCCTCGTTGCAAGAGAGCCAGAGCGAAGAAGAGGAAACCGATGAGGAGAAACAGATCTTCTATCTGCTACGTTGATACGGCACACAAAGCATCATCATACACAAACTTGACTCTAAACAATCAAGAATTTTCTACTCAAGAGACTCATTAGTAATGTGCAAACCTTGATTTTTCTTTGGTGTGGTGCCGCCACTGAAGGAGAAGGTTCCCGGAAGCCTTGAAGGTCTTAAGGCAGGCGATACAGAACGCCCATTCCTGGGTATCAAGTGATCAATACAAAATCAAGGCCTTGTTTGGCAAAGTGTTTATAAACACAAATGTGTTTTTTTTTTCAACAACGCACAAATTCCCATATTTCACAAATTTCAAAATTCAAAAACTACTTTTTCACAAAAAACACACTATAAACAATAAAAACTACTTCTACCAAACAAACCCCAATTCCTCTAAGTATCATTAGGGGTGTTTGTTATAGTGCATATGTTGTAATGTTTTGTTACCTAAACGACGATGAAGGGGTGTCACCGAGTGTGGCACGAACAGCTGAATCAAACAAGCGAAATTATTATAGATAACACGCAGCGAAGCCAAAAAAATGCAACGAAACGAATGGTGTAGATATTGCCTACCGTTTCTAATTTGATTCCAGTCATCTTCGTTGTCCAAGTTGCACCCGTGGTATTTCAAATTCGCAACGTTAGCGCCTTTGATTGTTTCCCCAACTACGGACAGAAATTTATATGTTAACATCTAAATATAACACAAGGATGACGTTAAGATTCAAGGCAACAATCAGATTCAGCTCTTACCAGGCAAAATGTAACGCTTATGGTATCTGGGAGCGTCTATGATGGATGATTGTTGAGCCACGCCTTCTCGGTCAATATACTCCTTACACGTTCTTAATCGCTAATATGCGTAAATTACAAGTGTCAATTGCCAAGGCATGACAACTTGGAAGACGATAATTGCTAAGTTACCACATCATCAAACAAAATGGTGCATTTTACCTGTTCAATACATGATACTCGGATCTCTGCATCCGACACTTGTTCAACCTTTTCCTCCAAGAGATCGGTAACTTTGTACGTCACAGAACCCAAATGGTCCACTGTGTTTATGAGAGCCTTGATTGTGTAATCCTTCAGTGTATCAACTACTCTGCATACTCGAAAAATGCTCACTGAAATCAGTAACTAACATCTAACAAGGCTTTTTAAAAGCAGTGGCAGCTACAACCAAAATTGCAGCTTACATGTGTTTTTGGTCATCATTTATGTATGATAGTTCAAAATACTCTGCAGCTGAGTACAGCTGAGTCTTCAAATTCTTCAGATCCTAGACAGCAAGAAATGGTAATATAAAACTCAAATCATTAGAGAGTTGCATTTTCAAACCCGTTGACCCAGAATTTGCATAATTTAAAGCAATTTAAGCTCTAATTAGAGATTTCAATGTTAACACAATACTCATTGACAATGACCAATTGCAACTATCCATCGCGATTGGTAAAGTTTATCAGCCATGTGATAGAATTTTGTGTTCTTTGTAACACAATTCCACTTACAGTTAAACCAAACAATCACCCAACTCTAAATCAGTAGGTACAACAAATAGAATGAAAACAGATTTGGATGCTTGAAATAAGTTCCAACGACCATAGTCTGAAAGAGATGGAAGGTGACCCACCAAATTAGTAGTTGAATTACCTTGAGACTATCAGCAAAAAGAATGCTTTGATGCATAGATATCTCGTCATAATTGGCCGATTGCTGATGGATCGAAAAGGATGCGTTAGCAGCTAAAGTGTCCATGGAAGATTAGCCTCAGATTCTGCAAAACCGAGAGCGGAATCAACAAATTACTCAAACACAAAATGTGATATTACAAGAAACATTCATAAGAGTTATAATAATTCATACATACAAAAAAACACATTTTGTTGATTTCTGGATAGGCAGTTGTAGGCAATACTATTATATTTTCACCAAGATGCCTAAAAATGGAATTGATAAAAAAAGTAGTTGATTTTTGGAGAGCTCTTATTTTGAGCATCAAAATGACTAAAGAAGACACTAATTTAATCCCAAAACTCATTACTACCAACTCAAGAATAAAGGGGCATTGGACTTGCTTTTTTTTATGTGGAAGCACAAGTAATATCAAACCAAAAAAACACTCAAGAGCTTCTTTTTCCAACCTTAGCATTAATGAAAAAGCTAAAAAAATTCCGTAATTTGGCTGTCTTCACCAACACTCTACATTGATGAGAAAAATATGGAATACAGCTACAATGACAACCAAATTTTAACATCTGCACCATTCAAAACAAAATTACAATGATCAATTTACACTATGTTTTGGCTTAATGAACAACTATTTCAAGCAATCTAAACAAACTAACAGATGAGTTCTCCATCAGAGCAATGGACATGAAGAACTGCATTATGTTTTTTAATAAATACAGAATTGGAAGTTCAGAGTTTTCTCTTGATTCTTGGAATTCATCAGAAGGAGAAAATCAATGCTAAACTATCTCAAATTCCATTTCCACAAACATCATAAGCCAATCAGAATTCACTTGATCAGAGTTAAGGAGGGAAAGCGAGATTATATACTACGAGAAAGAAAAAAAGAAAAAGCAAACCTGGATTGTAAGAAGTAAATATTGTGAATTTGCAGTACCGACAGGGAAAGTAAGAAGATTGTTTGCAAGAAACCCAATTTGTTAATCAATTGCGCTAAAATCTGCCGGGCCACACAGCCATTAAGAAGAAGACCCTAGACGACAAAAGGGAGAAGAGAAGTTTCAGTATTTGATTTTTAGTTTCCCATTCTGGCCCACTTCATCACAATTTGAAAGAGTTCGGGAATTGGGAGAGAGATAATTTGGTGGAGGTGGAGAGCTCAGAAACCGGGTGAATGCGCTTTATGAAGGGGGGAATGCCGACTGTTCTCGGAATTGAAGCACTGCTGCGACTCTGCGAGTACTATAACTAAATTCACTCATAATATATTCGGTTTTTTCGCCGGGTAATCCCGTGATATAGTAAAATCCGCAAGATATCCTACTCTTTGGTATATTTCGCGAGATAACCCTGAGATTTGATTTTTTTTCGCCAAACGCCCCTAACGTCATCTCTTAACAGTTCCGTTTATTTTTTTTCCTAAAAAATGAAGTAGAATACTTAACAGTTCCATTCATCTTCTTCTGCATGGTGTGGTGTGAAACCCGCCGAGGCCCATGGAGATGGCACCGGTGGCGACTTCGGCGATGCCGGCGGTGAGGATGATGGAGGAGGAGGTGTTGGCGCCGGTGAGGCCGGCGGCGAGGGCGAAGGGGACAGTAACCCCTGTTTGAATTCGCCTTGCCGTAAGAGCCCGGTGGTTCCCTGTTTCTTCTCGCGTCTGTGGTAAGTGACAACTACTGTAACGAACCACCACCCTCGACTCTCTGTCGCCGTTCTCATCCCTAAGCTCCTCGTCACGGACACCAACCTCGACTCCTACCTCCGATCAGCAGCTCCCCCCTCCGACGACGGCCATATCTGCCTCCTCGAGCTCCCCCCGCTCGACGCGCAACCGCCGACCTCCGTTCTGTGACGAGGTCGGTGTCCAACAGCCAAATTGAATTCGTTTGAAATTAGCCCCAAATTCATGCGTTCACATCATTGATTTGATTTTACAATTGGTGTCCAAAAGCGTAATTAGATACACATGTTAACAGGTAGAGTAGATCGCTGCCGGAATTGAGTGAAGCGGCCACCGATTCCTATGGTTGTTATGGTGGCAGCCAAACTCCGACAAGGAAGGCGAATGTGGTGGTGACGGTGGCGGAGGTGGAGAGGGGAACAACTATTGTAACGAAAATGAGATACAGCTCACGTCAACAGCGATTCCGTCGAATTCTCTGGTGGCGGCGGCTCCCTCTACTACATTATACACCGCGGCCGCCGCGAAATCCACATCACTGACTCGCACAACAAGACGATTCTCACCCTCTGCCCCAGGGTAATTAGAATCAAATTAATCAGTCTATGCAATTAGTTTTCCGATTCTAAATTTCTGTGGAATTTGATTTGTGTAGGTGCTGAGTCTCCGTCGGCGGTGAGACGCCTACGCCGGAAAGGGACAGATAGGAACCAAGCCAATCTTCAGCGTGCGCAGATCTGCGATGATCGGACGGTCCGATGAGGTTGGTTGTGACTCGTGTGAGGTGGTTCGGTGGAGGCGAGCTCGAAGGCGGTGGAGGCGACAATGAAGAAGAAGACGAGATCGTTTTTTTCTTCCCTGTTTGAATTCGTTTGAAATTAACCCCCTGTTTCTTCTTCCCTGTTTTGAGCCCAAAAACTGGCGGAGCAATTTCAAAGGGAAAAAATGGCGGAGCAATTTCAAAGGCTCTGATATCCTAGAAGATCGAGCAATTTCATCTCAAAATGGCCTAATTCACATTCACATATATCGGCTTTGCTGAATTTGATTGCTGGTGTATTGGATTTGGTAGGGAACCAGTTGAGAACCAGTCGTGTCGTGAAGGATGGAAGCTCGGGAATTTTATCTGTTTTTTCGCTTCTTTTAAAAAAACAAACAAACAGAAGTGTTAAGAGATGACGGTAGGGGCATTTGGCGAAAAAAAATCAAACCTCGGGGTTACCTCGTGAAATATACCAAAGAATGGGGTATCTCGCGAATTTTACTATACCTCGGGGTTACCGGGCGAAAAAACCGTAATATATTCTCCCCGAAAGAAGAAAAGTACTATTGGTTTAGAAATTGATGAAAAGAAAGCATAGAGATAAAGATGCTTGACTGCTTATAGTTGAGGCTTTAAAGCGCTAGCGCAGTAGCGTCACTTAACTACAGACTTTTCAATCCCGTTTTCTACCTCGGGCAAAAATCCCTACATATAAACATCAAATTAAATTGTTTTAAACAAGAGATGGTTGTACATTCCACGATCACTCTGACATTCAGCGTATGATCTGTTGGAATATAAACGTCCCATATCGAAAGTTGTGACATAACTTGTCTAGTATATAAGCTTAATGGGCTACTCCTCCTATTGTCAATTGGTTTTAGGATGGAACCCCATTGGGCTTATGTACTGGGCTTATCTGCGCATATGCGCTCGTGTCCGCACATCCCCAGTCAATGGGCCCATAGACTTTTACTTGGTATCAGAGCTGGTTCGGTCCTGGGCCCCTTTCTTGGGGTGGTTGGATTTGGCTATAAAGAGATTGAGATGCTCACCCACTGACCCACACCCGTTTGTCCAAGTGTCAACTGGGCTTGGCCAATTGCCCGCCCGTTGCACTTGCGGGGGCGTGTTGGAATATAAACGTCCCACATCAGAAGTTGTGACATAACTTGTCTAGTATATAAGCTTGATGGGCTACTCCTCCTATTGCCAATTGGTTTTAGGATGTAACCCCACTGAGCTTATGTACTGGGCTTATCTGCGCATATGCGCTCGTGGCCGCATGTCCCCGGTCAATGGGCCCATGGACTTTCACATGATCATCTCGGAATTCCAAACCCGTTTTCTACCTCAGGCATCTCAACCGTTAGCTACGGACGACCTCAACATTCTTCCATCCTTTGCCACTCCCGCTGACAATTCTTTCCTAACAGCCATTCCCACTGCTTTAAAAATACGACACATTGTCTTCAGTCTCGTAAAACTCCGGGACCCGACGGTTTTTCGGCAGAATTCTACCAATCCTATTGGCAATATGTCGTTAAATCCCTGATCTCCGCAATTCAAGCCTTCTTTTACTCTGGTCAGCTACTCAAGGAATGTGCACACTGCTTTATTACACTTATCCCCAAACAAGATAATCCTTTAACTATTAACCACTATCGGCCCATCAGCCTCTGCAATACAATTTACAAAATTATTACAAAAAAATCATGGCAAACAGATTAAAGATTATCCTTCCAAAACTTATCAGTCCTCAACAAGGAGCTTTCATTGCCAACAGATGTATTCAAGACAACATTTTAATTGCGCATGAAATCTTCCATTCCAAAAAGAAATGCCAAAGAGGATGGATGACTATTAAACTTGATATGGAAAAGGCATACAACAAACTCAAATGGAATTTTATATAGCAAATCTTGATTAAATTTGGCTTCTCACAAACTTGGGTTCACCTTTTAATGACGTGTATCAAATCTACTTCATTCTCAGTCCTTATCAATAATGAGCCTGGACCACTCTTTTACCCTTCCTGTGGCCTACGACAGGGTGATCCAATAGCCCCCTTCATCTTTATCCTTGCCACTGAATTCCTTTCCAGATCACTCACAAGAGAAGTGCAAAACCGCTAGCGGAAAGTTGGGATACAACTTATTCGGAACGGTACTTGTATTCGCTTCCTTACCTTTGCTGATGACAGACTCATTTTTTCTAATGCCACTACCTCTAACATGCTCTTCACCAAGGACTTACTTCACAAGTTTAGCCTCACTTCAGGCCTTTATGTTAACTTCTCCAAAAGTTCCCTCCAGACTTCTTCTAACACCTCCTCTCCTCAAACTGCAGCGCTTGCCTCTTTGCTCAACATACCCATAACCACTTCCTTAGAATGATACCTTGGCATACCGATTGTTCGAGGTCGAGTTAAAAACAAAATTTTTGATACGTATTTTCAAAAAATGAAAAAACAACTATCAAAGTGGAAGGCTAACTCTTTATCTCAAGTTGGTCGTTTAGTTCTAATTCAATCCAATCTACTTTTGACCGTCAATTATTTAATGCAAAGCTTCATGCTTCCGGTAGGAATCTGTAATCAGATTGATAAAATTCTTAAGGACTTCTTTTGGAACAAAACCAACCCAACCTATCGCCCCTTCATTAGTTGGGATTCCATTTGCAAACCTAAATCTGCATGTGGCCTTGGGCTTCATAAGGCTGCTGATCTAAATAAGTCCTTACAAATGAAACTTCTATGGAAAATACTCACATAACCTGATAACTTATGGTGCAAAATCATTCACGAAAAATATATCCACTCATCGGACCTCTTCTCATACCGGAAAAAAGCCAAACAATCTTGGCAATTTTCAAAACTACTGCATCTTCGTTCCGAATTCCGAATAGGCCTTGGTTGGGAAATAGGAAATGAACATACGACCAAGTTCTGGTCTGATTCCTGGATCCCAAGTTGTGTACTTTTGTCCTTATTACAATAACACGACAAACCCACTAATTACGGTTTCCTCTTTCATTACTCCGAATTTTCAATGGGACCTCCATAAATTGCAATCCCTTTTACCCCCACATATTGTCACAAATTTTTTGGCCATTCATATTCCTCTATAAAACACTATTGACCAATTGATATGGACCCCAAGCTTTGACGGTTCTTTCTCGGTTAAATCATCTCGTAAGATCACCCATCCTATTATAATAACTCCCCAATCTGATTCCCTTCTGTGGCTTTGGAAATTAAAACTTACACCCAAAATCCAAACCTTCATTTGGAAATGTCTGGTGGATGCCCTGCCAACTTTTGAACGCTTAAATCGTTATTATTCAATAGTTCCTTCCACCTGTACTCTTTGTACGTCTTACAATGAGGACCGTAACCATTTCTTTTTTACATGTCCCTATACTAAGTTAATGATCCATAATTTAGAATCAAAATTGCATTACTCTTTCTCTCTCTCAGTCTCTGATAATTTCATCCAAAATTTTGACTTTTATCGCCACTCCAATTCTCAGCCTGTTCCACTTCTTTTCTTATGGTGGTCCATCTGGATGTACCGGAATTCTCGAATCTTTCAACCTTAAAATAATCAGTCCCAACTTTGTTCAGTAACCCAGGCTTTTTACTATCATCAAGACTGGCTTACACTCACTTCTCCTCCCACACCAGTTCCAGTGCGACGTAACCGCCTACGACCTTCTAATCGCACTTGGAAGAAACCAAGACCTCATTGGAACAAATTGAACTTCGAAGGCTCAAGAAGACATAACACCAGCTCCCATATCAGACATTTGATACATGACTCTCGTGGTATACTACTCTCCTTTCACAGAGAAACCATTCCATCTACATCAGTCCTTCACACTAAGGCCCTTGCTGCTCTTTCTGGGATTCAGCAAGTGACTCGAATGTATGTAACTCGCTTAATTGTTGAGGGTGATAATTTAGTTCTTATTAACTCCATCAGAGGAATTTGGAAAATTCCATGGGAAATTCATACAATTGTTAAGGATATTATTTTACTTTTTTCGTCTTTCTTGTATTTTCAGGTACACCACTGCTTTCGCGAAGCCAACCGTGTCGCGGATCACCTTGTTGGTCATAGTCTTCCTCCTCCAGTACTACACAGCTTTCAACAAATTATTCTATCCAATTCCAGTCCTTCACTCTCCTCCTTGCTACGAGACACACGATATGAGTTCACAAAACTGAACATTGACTTTGATTTCTTTGGTACAAAGTTTGTAAAGATCATTCATTGGGATGATTTAGGATTGTCATCTGGTTAGATGAGTCCTAAACTTTGCTGTAATAAAAAAAACTACAAACTTTTCCATAAAAAAAACTACACACTTTTTTTTTGGTTTGACGAGGAAAGAATTTGAATTACCCGACATAACAACGTCGGGTAAATCGAAAGGCCGATAAATTGGCATCGGTTAAAATCGGATAATAAGAACAATAAATCAAGAATGAAAATTACAACAAAACAATTATAGAGCAAAAACGACCTACCTAGAGCGAGTGGTGAGCAAAGCACGGTCAGACGAAAGCGCCATCGGAAGACGAGTCAGTCTTAACTACAGACTTTGTTAGGCGGTAGTTTTACAAAAAAGTCTTTTTTTTATATAGTTGAAAAATATAATTGTATAAAAAATATTTGAATAAAAAATGGGTTTCCTAGATATATATGTTTTATTCAAAAAATATAAATAGTAGAAAAAGTTAAATTTATTACACGTTTATCGAAACATATAAAAATGGATTTTTCTTAAAAAAAGTTTATAAACAAATTTTTTTTGCCAAACAAGGCCTACTTCAATAGAAGAAAAAAAATCAGAAAATTACCCATTATATGGAATCATCACATTATAAATGAAACTGTATTATATCCCGCCATCTATGTTCTGTTATCAAAATATCACATTATCCATGAATTCTATCATTTTTTTGATGAAAATCCATGAATTATATCATGTATCAATGTTTTTTATCTATTGGTGAGCCACGCCCCTCTCACGTTTATTTACGTTTTTAATGTGGGTCTTCATAAGGAGGGACCTAACTCCTTGTGGAAGGTGTTGACTCATTTTTCTACTTCCTATTTCATTATTCAATAACTTAATTAGCCGTTGCTTTACGTGTAAAAACTGGGAAATTTATGCGTTATAGAAATTTATCTTCCTAGCTCATATTCACGTGGAAACTAAGGAGTTCTTATGTTTGTCTGGTTTGGAAATTTGGAATTAAGTAGTGGGTGCCTAATGCTTAGGAATAGTATGGTAAACAAGATAGGTGGGAAGGAAAGAAAAGTAGAGAAATGTCATTGACCTCAATTATCAATTATTAAAGAGTTTAATTTGCCTAGGGGTATTTTTGTAATCGTTTTAATTATATGAAGTTGTGATTTTAAATAAAGAAAATCATGGAGTAATATATTATGATTAGGAATAAGGGAGGTGGAGCACCCACTTGTGCTAATCAAGCGCGGATGGTCCGGCGTGAAGTGTGAGTGAGTAGGCCCGGCATCATCATTCATCTCCTCACTCTAGTCTTCTTTGTTCCTACTGTCCTTGCATAAAATACACTAATTGCATGATTTTTTTTGAGTTTAGTGTACTATTCATGCCGAACAAAATATTATAAACGTCAAATGTGGTACCATTTGAAGATTGAAAGAGAAGTGACTCATCTCCGCGAAAAGAATTTGATTTGATCTTGAATCTGAGCAATCTGTAACCAGAAAACACATTAGGAGGCAAGGCTTTTCTCTCCTATGGGCACTCCGACGCTCAAGTCAATTCAAGCGTTGTTCTTGGTTCGATGGAAGCATACAAAATTATAGAGAATGAATTAAGAGAAGGAGGCTACGTTTTTTCTTAAGCCTTAAATACTCCTTTATTATGAAAAGATATAAATTCGTCTCTTTATCTTTTTAATATGCTTTTATTAACTTATGAAGTAAATTACTTTTAATTAATATAAAGTACCTCGTCAATTTGCTCTTTGGGTTCTTCGGGCTCGTATAGACTTGAGGATCCAAACAAATATAGCTTTGGGTTATGATTAAACCCATCGGCCCAAAAAATCGATTTGATCGAAACGCGAACCATATGCCTTTTAGCCGAACTGCACAGTGCGGGTCATGCCCGTGCACGATCCGTGCAAGTCTTTTACAGAACATCGCGCACGGTTCATGCGTTTTTCGCACGGATAGTGCGAAATCCTTACAGAACGTTAAGCACGGTCCGTGCGTTTTTCACACGGACCGTGCATGCGGTGATTTCCCGAGAGTTGTATAGTGGAGGCCGCACTGTCCGTGCATTTTTTTGCACGAGCTATGCAGACTGTGATTTCCCGAGAGTTTGAACGATGGAGACCGCACGATCTGTGCGTTTTTCGCACGATCCGTTTGTTTCTTCGCACAGACTCCCTTTGCTTCGTGCGGTCTGCCCCCACTGTGGAGGTTCTCGTAATATGCCCGGGCCTTGCCCCATGGGTCGTTCCCCTCGATCGTGAGTGCGCCTATGACGTCTCTTGTGCTCTTTTGGAGTTTTCTTTTCCATAAATCAGTGCTTCGCTTCAAAGCTAATCTTTTTCTCGTGTATCGGAGGACACATGTTTATAGTTTACACTTTCATGCCCTTGGGCTAGTTAGATTATGCTATCTGTGTTTTTATGCCTTGAGGCTAGTCAAATTATGCAACATGTGCTTTTATGCCATGAGGCTAGTCAAATAATGCAACTTGTGCTTTTATTCCATGAGATTAGTCAAATAATGCAACATGTGCTTGTATGCCCTGAGGCTAGTCGATCAGAACTTCGACATCCTATGTCGTTTTGCCCTTAGGCTAGTTCGAATTGTGCAACATGTGCTCTTATGCCCACAAGCTAATCAGAAACCCAACAATCTGTGTTGTTTATCCCTCACGCTAGTTCGATGCAACTCATGCCTATATGCCACTTAGGCTAGTCTATGGTTTTAGCACCTTGTGATGATGTGCCCGTAAGCTAGCTAGAACCTCGGCATCCGGTGCTGTTTTATCCTTAGGTTAGTTCTAGTGTGCATCATGTGTGTATATGCCCTTAGGCTAGTTTGAGTTTTTGCAGTCTGTGCTTTTATAACGATAAACAAAGCATAATAGTTGCAAATAACAAAGGTTCATCTTGTGCAAAGATGAATGTCATAAAAGTTGAAAGACAAGAAGAGGGAACCCCATGGCCTCATTAAAACCTTTTCGCACGAAAACCTCGTGGAAAAAAAAACATACGAAGAGGGAAAAAAGTGCCCCTTATTTAGTACATGTTCAGACATAGAATTTCTTCAAGTTGACGGTATTCCAAGTGTGCGGGACTAACTTGCCACTCAGATCCTCCATCTTATATGAGCCATTGTTCAGGCTCACCACAACTCGATAAAAACCTTCCTAGTCGGGCCCAGTTTGTCTTCTGTTGGATCCTTTGTGTTAGCGAGGACCTTTTGGAGTACAAAGTCACCAAGCTCAAAGCTACGTGGCCTAACCCGTCTCCCATGTGATTTGATCACCTTACGCTGATAGGCAACCAGACGAACCAAAGTTGCTTCCCTCATCTCCTACAGAAGGTCCAAGTTGACCTCGAGCGCTTGATCGTTGCCTCCCTACTCGAAAGCCACGACGCGAACGATGGGGAGTCCCATCTCCAATGGGATGATCGCTTCCGAGCCATAAGCCAACGCAAAAAGGGATTCTCAAGTGGACCTCCTTGGGGTGGTACGATACGCCCATAGCACGGCTGACACCTTGTACGCCCAGTGCCCTTTAGCTTGATCTAGTCTCTTCTTGATCCGGTCAAGTAATGCTTTATTAGTGGCCTCAGCTTGGTCATTAGCCTACGAATAAGCTACAATTGAGTAGAAGTTGTTGATGTCATATCCTGCACAAAAAGCTTTAAACAAGGCACTGCTAAATTGTGTCTCGTTGACAGATATCAAAGAATAAGAAATGCCAAAACGAGTGATAATTGACTCCCATATGAACTTTTTCATGTCACTGTCCCTTATGCCATACAATGGTTTCGCCTCAACCTACTTGGTAAAATAGTTTATAGATGTAACGAGGTAGCGCTTATTTCTCGGTGCTCTTGGAAAAGGCCCCACGGTATCAAGTCCCCGTTACGCGAACGGCCACATGCTCGTGAGCGGATGTAAATCTGTTGCGGGCTGATGAGTCAACTTTGCAAATTTCTAGCATATTTCGCACTTTCTCACATGATGCGACCCTGCCAGTGGATTGCGTGCCAATGAGCTTGCACTTAGAGGAACAAGAAGCCATGAGCTGGCGCTCAGAAGGGATCGTGACAAGATCGCGTGCCTCAACGCAAGCCATCACCAGAGAACGCGTTCTCCTTCAAAGCGCCACCAGCCAAGCACAGAGATCGCGTTCTACCTTAAAGATCCTTTCCACCATCACTGACCGCGTTCTTTGATTGTGTTCTTATTCTTGAACATTATTATTTTCAGTGTTTTCGTTTGGGTGTGTGTTCCACGCGTGTCGCGTGGGCCAGCCCATTAAGCGAGACTCGGCCTATTTGAGTCCCGCTATAAAAGGACAACTCAGCCTTCTATAATAAGTTATGTTCATTATTAATCAAAGCTTAAGTTTGAGAGCCATATTGCTGATGACATCCAATTTATTACACGTCTAGGACATGCATTTGTGTTTAATTTGAGTTGTTTTATGCATTGTGTGTTGCATTTATAGCTAGTTGCATTGTTTTTATTCGTTATGGAGGTCTACTCTAGGAAATGTGTGTTTACAGGTACTTGGATGGATTTCTGGAGCTGTTTAAGGACACTGCTGGGGCTTAGGATGTCATCCGAAGGCTAACGGGATGAGCTATGAGGAGTTTGGACCGGATTCCGAGCTGAAACGAGAAGTAGGGCAGAAACACAAAGTGGCCGTGCATTTCATCAAGAGTTAAACAAGGAGGCCGTGCGTTTTAGCGCACGGCCGTGCGTTTTAGCGCACGGCCGTGCAGGCGGTGATTTCTCGCTGTTTGCCTGTGCGTTTTTTGCCTTGCTTGTGCGCTTTGCCTGTGCGTTTTTTGCCTTGCCTGTGCGTTTTGCCTGTGCATTTTTCGTATAGGCCGTGCGCTTGCCCGTGCGTTTTTCGCACGGCCAAGGCACGGGCCGTGCAGTTTACCCGAATGACTTTATTTTTAGTATGGGTATAAGTATTTTGGATTTTAGGTTTTTCCGGACTTTTTGGCCATTTTTCTAACTCGAGACCTAATTGTTTTGCCTCCTTGGAAGAGATTGCAACATTGGAGATTGTTCTACTGGATTCGAGACTAAGTTCATCTTCCTCTTTAATCTTGTTTATGATTTCCATCGTTATTATGTTTTCTTTGGTTGATCTTGCGATTATGTCTAGCTAATTTCCATATTTCTAGGGTTGGGGTGATCCCAACTATGCGTAGGTAGACTTGTTTGATATTTGTCTGAATAGAAGTCTGAAACTTTGTTGATTCATTCCTAGATGCTTTATGCCCAAATTAGCTTATGCGAATTGGATCCTATTAGGGTTTGCAACCGAGAGGTAAAAACGTTAATAGGTAGTCAGATAGGGTTTGAGACCGAGAGGTGATAACTTCTATTGGAATACTAGGAATTGAACCTGAGATTTTATTATTGCGAGAGCGTCTTAATTTCTCATGTGGATTAATAACTATCATAGAAACCCTAAGATTAGATTGGATTCAGCAAGTCACGAGAGTGGATGTTGATTCTCTTTGACCTTAGAGTGGATGTTAATTGAATCTAGGCACGTTTACTATCATCCGAGAGGAATTAGTAATTACCTAAGATAGTTGCTTTCAACAAAGACGGACCAAGTTCAGACATTTATCTGGTTAAGTCTACTGAAGCATAGTTGCGAGGATCCCTTGCCTTGGAAACTTCCCCTCCATTGATTACACTCATCACTTGCATTTGTTTCTCAATTTTAGTCATTAGTTCAACAAAACTCATAATCTTTTGGCTTAGCTTACTGGTTTAAGATACAATTAATACTACATAGTCCTCACTCGAATGCCTGCATATGCTAAGTTCCTGAAAGAGATTCTGATCAAGAAGAGAAGGATGGAAGACTATGAGACTGTGGCTCTGACAATGGATTGTGCTGAGAAGATGCCAAAGAAACTACAAGATCCGGGTGAATTCTTTATCCCTGCATATTTTGGCAATCTGACCTATAATTGTCTTTGTGATCTCGGGTCTAGTGTCAATGTTATGCCTTTGTCAATCTGCAAAGAATTGAAATTGGGTGAGCCTGTTCCATCCAAGATGCGTCTCATTATGGCTGATAGGTCTGTTACTCAACCTGTTGGCATAATAGAAAATGTCCCTGTGAAGGTGGGAAAGTTCTTCATACCAGGGGATTTTGTGATACTTGACATGGAGGTTAGTGATAAAACTCCCATCATCCTTGGGAGACCATTTTTAGCCACTGCTGAGGCTAATATTGATGTCAAGAATGGGAAACTTTCATTCACAATAGGGGAAGAGAAGATTGAGTATAAATATTTCAAGGATTACTTCCTTGAGATATACAAAGACACTCCACCAACTCCTATCACAGATGCCTGCTGTAAGATTGAGGTTGATCCCGAGCAAGATGAGATCATATCTGACATTGCTTGTCTGTTGGATTTGTCTTGGGGAGATCCGGACCCAGATGATGGTGAGAATGCTAATGCAAAGAAAAGGCAAACTCCAACGAAAAGGAGGAAGGCCAAGAGAATGGTTGAGTTCAAGAGTGGAAACATGGTGTTGTTATCCCATGAAAAATCCAACATGTTTCCTGGTCCTAAGGGGACAAGATGGTCAGGACCATATAGGGTGACTCGAGTTCTGAAAGGTGGGACAATTGAGTTATGGCATAAGAACTCTGGAAAATTCAAGGTGCAGAGTCGTCGATTGAAGCATGTTGTCACATCTGATCCGATCAAGCAGGGCACCACCGACCCTCCTGATCCGAATACTTAAAGTTGATGGAAGGTCAGGCTACGGACCTTAAACAAGCGCTTCTTAGGAGGCAACCCAAGGTATGTATTTCTTTCAAAAAAAAAAAAAGGGAGAAAATCGGTGTTCGAGAGCATCGCACAACCTGTGCACTTTTTCGCACGGCTGTGCGTTTCTGGTAGCTGTTTGAATTTAAATTAATTTCCCCTCTTCGAGAGCATCGCACGGCCTGTGCACTTTAGTGCACAGCCGTGCGTTTTTGGGAATTTAATTTAATTCTCACTTCGAGAGCACCGCACGGCCTGTGCACTTTTTCGCACGGCCGTGCGTTTTTCTCCTGAAAATAAAAATAAAAAAATAAAATAAAATAAAAATTCCTCCCCTTCTCCTTTCTTTTCCTCCTACCCTGCCTCCTCACCCCCGAACTCCCTCTCACCCATCCCTTCTCCTTCCACCTCCATTCTCGTTCCCCTTCACCGAACCACATCGACCACCGGCGACCACATCCCGCTGCCATTCCTCTCCGCCATCCCTTCTCCCTTCGACCTCCGCTGCACACCACGGCCACGTCGAAGCTGTTCCACCCCCACCACCACACCGCCCCTGATTTCATCCTCACCCTCTCGCCAGCGACCCCCCAACCCCGAACCGAACCCAGGTCCGCGCCCGACCTGCTCGCGAGCCACCTCCCTTATACCCCTACCACCCCTTGTTTGAAGCACTATGGCTTCATATCCACCGCATCGTGCCCAACCGCAGCAGGGTGTTGCTAGTATCTACTATCATAACATGTTCGGGTACCCCTTTGACCCGAGCGCCAAGTACCCACCACCACCTCCTCAGTAGACCTCTTTGGTGCGTTTCTTCTTCCTCTTGTTAATTTCCTTACATTAGGGACAATGTATATTTTAGCTTGGGGGGGTTGACATTCATTAGTAGGATGACACGTTTCCTTTTGCATTTAGTATTAGTTGTCCATATTTTTTTTTTTGATGTTTGCATGCATTGCATTGTTGGATGTTGGATTTGACTCCCTTGTTTCTTTCCTTTGTTTGTTTTTCTTGCAACCCATGCTTTATGAGTCCCCTTAACATGTTTTGGTTGTTAATATTACAATTGCATTATGGGCATGATATGACTGATCAAACTTTTGACAATAACCTGAGCATGTGGACTTTGATTGAGATGTGTTAGAACCGATATTCTAGACAAAATGTCCTAGTGAGCTTGTTAGCCTTTCTTGGACTACAATTGCATAAGTCCTCTTATTTTCTTGTGTGATCTCTCTTTGCTTGCTATCTCTAGAACTTGCTTCAATGCCTCTTCGAGACTGCATTTAGGACTTATATGCATTACATTTTTTATTGAGGCATTATTTTCATGAGCCAATATTTTCCTTGACCACCCTAATATTATTTCCCTCTGCTTGAAGCCCTATGAGCCTTATAGCCTATTCTTTGAAAGCTCCACAAAGCAATCCGAGCCTATTATATATCCTACCTATCCAGGGGGTTGAATTTTAGTTTGCTAAGTGTGGACATGGACTAAGCTTGGGGGAGGAGCATAAATGGTGGGTGATCATTCATATGTACCATTCTGTTCAATATATATGCTTCCTTCTTCTTCATTGAAAAAAAAAATTTGATGAAGAGGAAGAAAAGAAGTGCGTAAACAGAATGATGAACTTTGGGTTGTTATTTTTGAGCTTATTGTAAAATCAGTTTATGCTTGGTGTCATTGTGAAGTTCTTTTCCCTGGATTTAGCACCACATGGCCAAAATTTATCCATGCCTTATTAATATACCTTGGCCCCATCACAACCCCATTTGAATGTCTCATGATTGTGTTTTGCATTGTCTCTAGCAGTGGAGATCTAGATATTGTTGCAAGCTTATGGTAGTTAGCATTCAAAGTAGAGAATTGAGCGAAACACATATCCCAAACACTTGAGTGTGAGTGATTTTATATTTATCTTGGTGAGGTCTAGAGTAGAAGAACTAATTTCATCTTGTCATTGATTGAGAAGTATGCTAGGAAGGAAGTTGTCATTTGTTTGGACTTTCATGGTCATTGTTCACTTGTCTCTTGGATTGAAACAACCTTAACATATTTTGTGGATTCATTGATTATGTACTTGCTTGAGGACAAGCAAGGGTTAAGCTTGGGGGAATTTGATGACATCCAATTTATTACACGTCTAGGACATGCATTTGTGTTTAATTTGAGTTGTTTTATGCATTGTGTGTTGCATTTATAGCTAGTTGCATTGTTTTTATTCGTTATGGAGGTCTACTCTAGGAAATGTGTGTTTACAGGTACTTGGATGGATTTCTGGAGCTGTTTAAGGACACTGATGGGGCTTAGGATGTCATCCGAAGGCTAACGGGACGAGCTATGAGGAGTTTGGACCGGATTCCGAGCTGAAACGAGAAGTAGGGCAGAAACACAAAGTGGCCGTGCATTTCATCAAGAGTTAAACAAGGAGGCCGTGCGTTTTAGCGCACGGCCGTGCAGGCGGTGATTTCTCGTTGTTTGCCTGTGCGTTTTTTGCCTTGCCTGTGCGCTTTGCATGTGCGTTTTTTGCCTTGCCTGTGTGTTTTGCCTGTGCGTTTTTCGTATAGGCCGTGCGGTCATGTTTATGTGTATTTTGGCTGTGCGCTTGCCCGTGCGTTTTTCGCACGGCCAAGGCACGGGCCGTGTAGTTTACCCGAATGACTTTATTTTTAGTATGGGTATAAGTATTTCGGATTTTAGGTTTTTCCGGACTTTTTGGCCATTTTTCTAACTCGAGACCTAATTGTTTTGCCTCCTTGGAAGAGATTGCAACATTGGAGATTGTTCTACTGGATTCGAGACTAATTTCATCTTCCTCTTTAATCTTGTTTATGATTTCCATCGTTATTATGTTTTCTTTGGTTGATCTTGCGATTATGTCTAGCTAATTTCCATATTTCTAGGGTTGGGGTGATCCCAACTATGCGTAGGTAGACTTGTTTGATATTTGTCTGAATGGAAGTCTGAAACTTTGTTGATTCATTCCTAGATGCTTTATGCCCAAATTAGCTTATGCGAATTGGATCCTATTAGGGTTTGCAACCGAGAGGTAAAAACGTTAATAGGTAGTCAGATAGGGTTTGAGACCGAGAGGTGATAACTTCTATTGGAATACTAGGAATTGAACCTGAGATTTTATTATTGCGAGAGCGTCTTAATTTCTCATGTGGATTAATAACTATTATAGAAACCCTAAGATTAGATTGGATTCAGCAAGTCACGAGAGTGGATGTTGATTCTCTTTGACCTTAGATTCTAAGTGCTCAAGGGGTCTAGATCTTGATTAGCAAGTCGCGAGAGTGGATGTTAATTGAATCTAGGCACATTTACTATCATCCGAGAGGAATTAGTAATTACCTAAGATAGTTGCTTTCAACAAAGACGGACCAAGTTCAGACATTTATCTGGTTAAGTCTACTGAAGCATAGTTGCGGGGATCCCTTGCCTTGGAAACTTCCCCTCCGTTGATTACACTCATCACTTGCATTTGTTTCTCAATTTTAGTCATTAGTTCAACAAAACTCATAATCTTTT
Source organism: Rheum nobile (assembly GCA_027886185.1). Classification (NCBI taxonomy): domain Eukaryota; kingdom Viridiplantae; phylum Streptophyta; class Magnoliopsida; order Caryophyllales; family Polygonaceae; genus Rheum; species Rheum nobile. The sequence continues at coordinate 25,599 of WOAB01000549.1, read as the reverse complement.
GGCTTAGCTTACTGGTTTAAGATACAATTAATACTACATAGTCCTCGTTGGGAACGACACTTGAGAATACTACAACTGAACCCATACGCTTGTGGGTAGGTTTTTGTCCTATCAATTGCCTCCTTCCTTTGATTGGACGTCAAACACTTATCTCTGTCTTCGCATCTCCTTCCTCCGCCGCCGACGCTACGGCCTCCACTCGATCTCCATCGAGTCTATCCCCTTCGCGACGCTACGGCTTCGCTCGACCCTTCGAGCCACTAACTCTCGCGCCTAGCCCTGAGGCTGTGAGTCACACTTCGCCACCATCACCGTGTTTCCTTACTCACGCGAGACCCCAGACACCGCGTTCCACCCATTCAACATCGGATTCGACATGCGCGACTCACCACCAAGATCACGATCTGGCATTCACAAGCAGGAACGCATCATCACATAGCAATCAACGTCTTTTTACATATAAGGCCAGCAATATCCTTGGGACATGAACCTAAAGGCCAAGCTCCTTCCAGCTGCATGAACCCCGCAGACCCCCTCATGGATCTCATAAAGCATGTTGTCTACTCTAGAGGGTGGCACACATCTGATGTAATGGCCCTGAATGATTTTCAGTGTAGGATACCCTAGGGGGATACCCAAAATCGCTTGGCTCTCAGCCTTACCAGCCTCGCCTCCTTTTTGTCAGAGGGGAGCACATCTCGAATCAAGTAGTAAAAAATCAAGTCAATCCAACTAGGTTCGCTATCCACTGGATTCACACTTTCTGCTTTAATACTCGGCACTTCCAACAGATCTGTTAGTACCAACACGCCTGCTCCACCCGAATTTGAAGATGCATGGGTGCGAGTGCGTCGGCCACTTCATTTTGTTCACGCGACACCTGGTGCATTCTGTACTCGCGGTATCTGGTCACCCTTTAGCAGCTTAAAGAAGGCATTGCACTTGTATGAAGACTTGCTGATAACCCGATTCAAGGCTACGACCATACCTATAAGATTTTTAGCCTCCTTCACTTTGCTAGGACTCTGAATAGATTGTATCGCTCGGATCTGACTCGGACTAGCTTCAATGCCATGCATGGTTACCAAATGCCCCGAGAGTTTGCCCAAGCTCACACCGAAGGCGCATTTGGACGCGTTCAACCGAAGGTCAGCTCTCCTCAATATATCGAACGCATGCTGCAAATCTTCCAAATGAGAGTCTCGATGCCTACTCTTGACAATCATGTCCTCGAAGTATACTTTAACCTTTTCTCCAATGTTGCCCCAATGTTTTTCAAGCCAAAAGGCATAACCCTGTAATAATACATCCAACTGGGTGTAATGAAGGCAGTCTTTTGAATTAGTGATAACCTTTTTTAAGCATCTAGGAAGTAGACATGTGCAAACACGGGCCCGGGCCGGGCTCAGACCAAAATTTAAGCCCATTTTTACGGGTATGGGGCAGGCCCGTTAGTCGGGCCCAGACTGCTAATCGTACCCGCCCGCAAGTCCGGGCCGGGACGGCCCGCAGGCAGCCCGTTTGCACTACTTTACTTAAAACCTGTTTTTAGAAACCTATTTAAAATATAAAAAAATGCTTAAATCCATTACAAGAAAAATCCAAAAAACCTCATTAAATCCATACAAGAAGAGTTTAAATACAAAATGATAATGTTATTAAATCCATTACAAGTTTACAACCAAAAAACACAAGTGCATCCGGTAGTTCTTCAATCTTCATACAACTTCCTTCCTCCTAAGCAACAAACATTCATGCTCCATCTCTAATTCTCTGCATATAACAATTTATCAATTACCTAGAAAGAAATGTTGTTTCAAGCTAAACATTTAAATATTTAATAGATGAATTGAATATGATAATCTCAAATTTCATGTGAAGAAGGTACAAAACCTGTTTTCCAGCTTCCTTCATCCTAAGAGATCTCAGTCACTACCGATACAACTCTGAATTTATTTAACAAATACAACAACAACAACAATAATCGACAAATAAAATCAGATCTAGACATCTATAATTTTCGTAACAACAACGCAGGAATTGAAACAACACATCAGATCTAAACAAGCAAGCAGAAAACTACTATTATAAGCATATCACTTAGTAAACCCGAGTTACTGCATATATATGTGAAAGGCTTTACATCATGTCCTCATAATTAAAACTCATAACAACATCAGATCTAGAAATTGAACAACACATCAGATCTAAACAACAACAACAACAATTTATTTAACAAAATCAGATCTAGAAACAACTCATAATTAAAACTCGTAACCACATCAGTACCAAAAATGGAGATCGAGTAGTGATAGTACCAAAAATGGAGGTCGCCTGGTCGGAGGTCGAGTCGGGAGAGGAGATGGAGGGCGGGAGGCGTGGTGAGGTGAATCGGGACGGGAGAGCCGGAGAGGAGATAGAGGCTGGAGGTGACCGGCGACCGGCAACTGGCGAGAGATGGAGGCGAGAGATGGAGCCTGGAGGTTGGAGGCGACCGGGGAGAGATGCGGAGTGAAGGGCTGATGTTATATATATATTTTTTTTTAATTAAAAAATATATATATTTTTTAATTAAATTAGGTTAGATTGAGATGGAGCCCGTATTTAATTTAATTAAAAAATATATATAGGAAATTTAGGTTAGATTGAGAGGGGTAATGTTATATATATATATTTTTTAATTAAATTAAATACGGGCTGCGGGCCGGGCCTAATGGCCCGTACGGGCTTGAGTATATTACCGTACCCGGCCCGCTAACTCGTACGGGCCGGGCCTACCGGCCCATTCGGGCCAAAATCCGAATCTGGGCCCGTAGTTACTGGCGGGCCGGGCGGGCGGGCCGGCCCGCGTTTGCACAAGTCTACTAGGAAGCTCATCCTAGCATGCCCCGCAGTCAAGTCTACCAACTAATCAATCATAGGAGCGGGAACATGTCCTTAGGGAAAGCTTTATTCAAGTAAATGAAATCTAAACAAACTTTCCATTCACCATTCTTCTTTTTTACCACCACGATATTGACCACCCAGGTGGGGTACTACACTTCTCTAACTGCTCCAACATCTAGCACTTTCTTTAGATCTTTTATTACGGCTTTTGTGTGCTGCATTGATGACCGCCTAGCCCTATGCACTACAGGTCGGGTGTTCTGACGAACATTGAGTGAATGGCAAGCAACTTCAGGGCTTAAGCCCGACATCTCATAAGGAATCCAAGCAAACACTTCCCATTTTCTTCTCAGGAGTCCAATAACGGACTTCAACTCATCTTCTGAAACATTCGCTCCAACTAAAAAATACTTAGTAGGTTCATAAGTACTCACCGGGATTTCCTGTAAGGCCTCAACTGATTCTCCATGAGAGAAATTCCCACCTTGTCGAGCACATGAGGAGCTGCTTGCACCATATGAACCATTGCCTTGTCACCTTCCACCCCGAGGCACTGACTGGCAGCTCTATGTTCTCCCCAAACTCAAATAATATCACCCTTATGCTGGAAATCAACAACCTAATAAAGGGTCGAATGTATATCTCCCATCGAATGTATCCATGGCCTTCCCAAAATTGTGTTGTACGAAGGTGAGATGTTAAAAACCAGAAATTCGGTGGTCATTGGCTTTCCTCCCATAGTCACCGTCTCCCTCAACATCCCCAAAGGCCACACACCCTAGTCCCAACAGTTGAGTATAAACAGGGATTAGATCCTCTTGTGTTTTACCCGGTATTTTAAACATCACATAATACATAATATCAATTGAGTTGCTTGAATCAATTAGAATTCTATGTACCTCGTAATTGCCAATGTCGATTGTAAGGACCAAATAGTCATTGTGGGGTTGTTGTAACCCTACGATGTTGTCGTTCGAGAAGGCCAACAGTGGCACCTCCTCAGCCCGTGGCTTTTTGACGGGCTTCTCGTCGGCCCTCAGAACCTCTAGCGAGTGACAATTACTTTTGTAATCATGCATACTAGCCTTGGTCCACTTAATTGTCATCTCTATTGTAACATCCCCAGGCCAGCCACCGCGCCACCAATCGATGCCGGTGCCGCCTGGTTGTCCACATGGGCCGCAGCCCATACACCCCAACCCATCCCCCAAACTGGGGAGGTTGTTCGCAAGGCTCGAACTCGAGACCTCACGCTTTAACAAGCAGCCTCGCGCTCACTTGTTACCAATTGTGCTTCCAGCCATGGGGATTTGGTTGGGGTACATGGGCTGCGGCCCATGGATAGAGAAATGGCTGGCCCGATAAGGTCGGAGCCCCTCTCATTCAAATATGTAACATCCCCAGGCCAGCCACCGCGCCACCAACCGGTGCCGGTGCCGCCTGGTTGTCCAGCGCAATTGGTGACATATCTCTCAGGAAATGGGAGATATGCCAAAGGTCGAGGGTTCGATTCCCCTTGGCAACAACCCGCTTGTGTTGGCTGTGGGCCACACAAGAGACATCCGTTGGGCTGGGCCTTTGGGCCGGGTTGGGGTGTATGGATTGCGGCCCATGTGGACAACCAGGCGGCACCGGCACCGGTTGGTGGCGCGGTGGCTGGCCTGGGGATCTATGACATGAATCACTTGCTTTTGAGCATCTCTCCCTCTTTCAAGAGGCACGTCCGAGGATTTTTTTCATTGCCTGATGCTTGCCTGAATCAGCCCCATGGTCAACAAGCTTTTGTAGATGCCCCTACGAGACCTAATTTTCTAGGTGATTTTTTAGGGTCCTACGGTCTTCAGTTTTATGCCCCTTAATACTTGCTTTGATCTATCTCTTTGGGGTCCCCCTTTAGCTTATGAGGCCAACTGAAATTAGGCCTGTCTTTTATCCGTGTTAGGATCCGATAAATGGGCTCCTTGAAAATTGTGTGCACCACCTGCATGGCCGAACTCGGGGGTAACCTCATTTCATTGCCTAGGTCGTAGTTCGGCCTCCTAAGGTCAGTGGGAGCGTCGACCCTCGCTTGTCGGCGTTGAGGGGACGACAACATTCTGTCCTTAGATGGCTTTGCATCATCTTCCATATTCATATATTGCATAAGCCTTTCATGCAAATCTGGCATTCGTGCTGGGGCCATAAGAGTCAGACTTTCCCTCAACTTGCAATCTCGTAGAAGCACAAGCCTGAAAGCAGCCACTGTAACTTTCTCGTCGGCCCATCGCAATCATCCATATCAGCATAGTAGTATTTGAATCTGGGGGTGAATTGCCTCAAAACTTCTCCCCTGTGCATTTTCAAGGCAAATAAAGCATCCATAGAAGTGAGTTCCTTGCTATTTGCTATGAAGTGAGACACAAAAATCCTAGATAATTGACTTCAGAATAAATTGAATTCGATTCTAGAGAACGAAACCACTTGGCATCCATTTTTCCTAGGCACGCAAGGAACATTTTACACATAAGAGCATCATTCGAAACCCATAAACCCATCTTGTGAGAATATGAAGCGACATGAATAAAGGATACGATTTTCCATCGTAAAGATCAAAAGATAGAGTGGAAAACTAAGCTAGGGGTTATTGTTCCTGAATCAGTCTTGCACAAGGACTTGAAGTCATCCGAGCCCCCTTAAGCTTTGCCTGCTCTTGAGCATTTATCATGGATTCACCCCGATTATCCAGCAATCGCTAATCAGTGTTGTTGACTTGCCTGACGTGTTGCTCACGTCTACGCGCAAATTTGGTGCTCTCGGACCGCCCTTGGCGAACCTCGTCCTACGACTGGGACCGATGACGCTGTCTCTATCCTCCCTCTTCCCGGGCTGCACGCCTAGGTGGCGTTCTTCTTTGCTCACGGGAACGACGACGAACCAGCCTTGAAGCAAAAGACGAGGATTGAGCCCCACGCCAGCATTGCGGGTTGACCCTGAGCCTGTCAGAATCACCTGATGCGACCCCCGACCTCCTTAGTAAGATGCAACATACGACTCACATGGTCTTGATCTACCTCGGCGTGTCGCGGCTCATGCTGATTTGTGTGATCGATTACATTGGCCAGACGATGCGCCCTCCTGCACCGTTCGAATCAGCCACGCCCATCGGGCGCTTGCACTGCGAACGCTCAACATCTCTGCATATCACTCCCAATTCTTCTTGAACCGCGTGAAATTCACAGTATCGCTCTTCCATGGTTGCCATCAATTCAACGTTCTGGTGGTCTTTTTCCCTGATTGCCTCTTCATATTCAGCCTGACGGCGGTCCAGATCCGCCACTCTTGCCTCCTTGTCGGCATCTCGTGTGGCCTTAATAGTACTCGCAGCCCTCCTCTTATCCACCATCGTCGTCTCTCCCCACGAAAGGCACCAAATGTGGTAGCAGGAACTTGCACCACTTGAAGAGAGAAACGATTGATCTCCGTGAAAAGAACCTGATTTGATCCAATAATCCGAGCAATATGTAACCAGAAAACACGTCAAGAAGCGGGGATTTCTCCCCCATGGGTACTCCGATGCTCAAATCAGTTCAAGTGTTGTTCTTGGTTCAACATAGTCAAGACAAAATAATAGAGAATGAATTAGGAGAGGGAGGCTAGGGTTTTCTTCAGTCTTAAATACTCCTTTCTTATGAAAAAATATATATTTTCCTCGTTATCTTTTAATGGGCTTTTAAATTAACTAATGAATTAAATTACTTGTAATTACAATAAAGTACCTCCTCACCAAGCAAAATACTATTAGAGGGATTTTTTGTCAAGTAAGGCTTTGCTCGTTTAGAAGCTTATTAAGGCTTATGAACGTTTATGAAGTTTATGGTAGCTTATATTCATGGAATAAGTTCTCAATGCGCTGTGCGATAAAAGTGGTTTATTGAAGCTTATAGGAGCTTATGATAGCTTATATTCATGGAATAATCTCCTAAAAAATAAGGTTACTCCTTCATGTTGTGTTATTTATGCAAACTTATGTTTTTTCCTACCCCTATTATCCTTCATAATTTATTATAACCAATATATATTATCCTTCACAATTTGTTGTAATCAAATACATCTACCCTTTTTGGTAATTTCATATCTCTATTTCATAAAACCAGCTTCATTTTACCAAACACATTCTTACCTTATTAGAAAGAAAAAAAAACAGTTAATGATTTCAACTCATTAGAGCAGATTCAACTATTCGATCAATTTGAACTACCATAAACTTTAACTTCAGGTAGAAACTTCAAATTACCGAACTGAAGATTATTATAAAAAAGCTATACAAAATTCTATTTGTACAAAGAATAATATCTTGAGATCGAACATAGTAGACTATTGAACCCAACAATAGATTTGTTTGTGGGACTATGAATCCTTGTATTAGTATTTAGGTTTAAGCCATCTAGAATAAGGAGGAATATAGGCATGAACTTTGAACATAGAAAGCATGGATGTCAAGGGGGGCTTGAGTGGGCGATCACCCCCGCTTTCATCCGACAAACTTCTTAAAATATATGTCGAATTTTAGGTCTGCGACCCCCTTAAATTTTTAGTTTTCATTATGTATATAGATTCTGGATCAAGTACGAAGCACGGATCCCGTGTGAAGCACGAAGCAATCAGAGTCGTTCATCTCCGCGTGTGTCCAGATAAGGGAGAGACGTGATATTATAAAAAAGTTTTCCCATAGTTAAACACAAAAGGCTCTTGGCCTAGTTGGTATTGGAGTGTGGGAGGGAATGAGAGGTCTGGAGTTCAACTCTCCCTAACAACACGCCCTACTTTTGTTTGTTTTGCATTTTTTTTTCACTTTTCTCTTAATTCCGTAAAGCACAAATATTCACACATTGTTTTAAATTAAATCTGGGAGGAATGAGACGTTATCATATATGAATATTAAATGACAACATATGAACATCAACATACAACATTTGTACATCTAGTTTATGAACCTTATAGAACTATTATATGAACATGTACATGTTACATATGAACTTTGACGTTATCGTATATGAAAATCAACACACAAAGATCAAGTAAAAGGAATTTCAATATACGAACATGTGCATGTTATATATAAACCTTACAAAACTAATATATGAATGTGTGCATGCCAAGTAAAAAGAATGAAATTTGTAAATTTGAACCTTCAGGTTCATATATTAATTATCTAAGGTTCATATGTAACATGCACATGTTCATATATTTGAAACTCTTTTTACTTGGTCTTTGTGTGTTGATGATAATATACAATAATCTAATGTTCATATATGATAATGCCGATATTCAATAAAATTAGAGGTTCATATGTTATTTGTTGATGTTCATATATTATAACGTCAAGATTCATAGTAAGGATGCTTTTAACTCAAGCAGTAATTATTTTGAACATAATTTTTTGCTAAAAATGTAATGATTTTGAGCAAAAAAATAAAAAATGTGTGCTTAACTATTAATTATTGAGTGTGTGTGGGTGATTAATGAAATAGCAAAAGGAAAAAATAAATTAATTGGATAATGAATGAGAAAGAGAAAGGAAGAGAGGAAGAAAGAAAAATAAAAATGAGAGTATTGGGACTCGAACACTAGACCTCAATATATACCCTACACTCTTCTACCAGCTGCGCTAAGCACGTTTTTCGGTTTTTAAGGGAAGAATTTTTTTTATTCCGTTTTCAAAAAGAAAGGTTGCGAACGCGGGCCGTCCGATAAAAGAAAGGTTGCGAACACTAGACCTCAATATATACCCTACACTCCACTACCACCTTTATGTTTATTAAACATGTTTTTTTATTTTTCCTTCCATGCTTCTATTTTTTATGAAAAATAATTATTTTTTTAATTTTAAAAATGTGAAAAATAGAGTATGTATTGTATGAAGTAGTCAAAATTCAAAAGGTACGTGGATCTCAAACTCTTTGTAGATTTAAAATAGGAGTTTGGATCATATGCGGAGCACTCTTCCCGTGCGGACGTGCGGAGCATGCACTTTAGGGCCTTATTTGTGCACTTTAACGTCTTATTTGTGCACTTTTTCAAAAAAAAAAAAAAAAAAAAACTTTTTCAAATTTTTTTCCAAGCATTTTTCAATTTTTTTGCAAAAGTGCACAAATAAGACCCTATAGTGCATGTCCGCACGTCCGCACGGGAAGAGTGCTCCGCACCGGAACCGCACTCTTTAAAATAGTAATAGAAATGTTAATCCATGTAGCGGAAAAAAAAATCAAAATAAAATCGCCCCCTGGCAAATTTTTGGATCTACCATTGATGGACGTGCATAATATGTATGGACCAGAAAAGCGGACCGGGCCTAATTTTTCCGGACTAGTCCGATCCACGACCTATGCATGTTTTTGGTCCAAATCCGGAATTTTCCGATCCGGATTGGAATTTTATTTTTATCTTTATTATTAATGCCTAAAAAAAATATTAGACCATTAGAAATAGCATTTTGTAAAAATTAATTAGTAATAAAATATATGGTCCATTATTAAAAAAATCATTTAAAAAATTAGAAAAAAGCTTTAAATTTTATTTATAATCATTATAAAATTAAGAAAAAGTATATTTTGGTCCAAGACCTGACTGGAGCGGACCATGTCGATCCGATCTTCGGTCCAAATTGTAACGCCCCCGACTTATGTCGGTATTGTCACATATCAGTGACCTCAAACTTTAAAGTCCAAAGCCACCTTAGGCTTTAATCAGAACAATTATACTGAAATATAATCATAATAAAGAGTAAACAACAGAAAACTTTTTAAAAGAAATACTTAACCTTTATTAAAAATATCCCTCGTAATTTGAGGAGATAAGTTTTACAACTCGAAATTACAATACAACAAAAGACTTTTTAAATAAACCCTAAATACATGACTAACTTATCTAAGTATTACATTTATTTAAGAAGATTAAATCAATACTAGGCAACTTTAAAAATAATATTACTTTAAATCACAATCTTCAACTACAAGCCTTCGTCTTCGATTGGTTACTTCAATGTTGTCTGAGACCAACTACTGATGTGTCGTATAGGACGGATGATACCAGCCAACCATTCAAGGAAAAAGAAAGGTTGGTTAGTCTAATGAAATACTAACCAAGGGTATGAAAGGGAAGGTTTCGTGTGATTGTATTTACTTACTATCATTGTCTCCCGAATAAAATTCAATAGACGATTAAATGAATTTGTTTGGGAACATATATAGTTATCACATCAAAGTTTTGAAAACGACTCATAACTATTTGGGTCATCGACCAACCTCACCGCATAATGTGAATCCAGATTGGAAAGAAGACTTACTTTAGGCAAGACTCTGATGCGAGTTCCACATTGTACTTCTCGCCAGAAGATACATTAATTATGTGCACAAAGGCACTTATCTTATTTAATTCCAAAACGTGCATTTACGTTAAAGCTTTTAATCCACACCAATTTCGAAACGAGATATATCATGGGACAAATCCCGAATAACGGCACTAGCTAAGTGCAACACCACTTATATTCGAATAAGGGTAGGTCATGACAAAAAAAGTATTAGGGCAATAATCCTCCTAATTCTAAGTAATAAAGAAACAGCTAAACCTCACAAGATAAATAACGTTCCTACGAATCTTCGTGCTAACTAAGCATACAAGTCCACACAAAAGTTCATCTAGCACCCTATGATAATAAATATATATATATATACGAGGGTAATTGCTAGCAAAATATACAACCTAGTATATATATATATATGATAGATTTTCCACATCAATTTATCACATAAGTTCCCAAGCACAAATTAAGAATATTTATTCCAACTTAATTAGCACAATTAATTAACTGTCAATTATAATGAATATGGAATAAATTGCAAGAGCGAATCGCCACTTGTCTTGAGTTACAAAGAAGGTCGAACGACGTAATGGGAGAGCGGTTGCTTTCGAATAACAAATTGACTTCCTGCTTTATTTCCATTCCAAAAATGATTCCGAGAGGTACCCAAAACACACAAAATAAATAATTTATAATGAGATAATTTATTCAATATCGAAATTTGAAGGATATATGTCTCGGTTTCTAATTGAATTTATTTAACTCGAAATAAATCAATTTCAAGGCTTTTTAATATAAAGATTATTTATACAATACTAAAAATCATTTAGTCGTATATTCTAAATAATGATAACATAAATAAATTGATCCAATAATGTATTTACAACTCCAATAATTTATAACCCAACATATTATCTAGATGAAATGTTATAATTTAACAATTTGTAATATAAGATAATAAATTAAAAAATATAATTAATTTAATATTAATCTTGATAAAATTAAATTAACCCAGCATATTTTAAATTAATCCAGATTAATTTAATTAATCAAGATTAAACAAAATAAAACAAATAAAAATTAATCAAAAGCGAAATTGGGTAAAATAGTTGCCGGAAATTCGCGGGTGGTTACCGGTCGGAAAAAGGGGGGAATTCGCCCTCGTCGGAGCACCACCGTGGCTGGGGTTAGGGGGCTTTTGAAGAGGATGAGTTGGTAGATCTAGGGGTGGCGCCCGCCAATTGCAGTAATGAAGCCTCGTGGTAGTCGGAATATTACAATGAACAACCGCGACCTTAAGCTAGGGTTCGTGAGATTTGCTTTTGAAATTGGATAAATCTACTCCATGGGTGAAGGAGTATTTATAGGGCTTGGATAGGTCTTTGAAAATCTTACACAATCATGTCAAGTTTGGGCCAAAACGATCCCGAATCGGATCAAATGTTGCCGGAAACGCAAGGACACGTCCGGATATTTTCTTGCCTTTCGGGGGATAATTCGATCTTATTTTGTGGTGATTCTTCCTGATTTTAAGGAGATATTACTTGTCTTGATCATGTCTAAAAATCCCATGATTCAATTGTAACAATCGAGCTCGGATTCGGGCCAAAATGGTCATGGTCGAGAGCTCCAAGCTGAACGTGTATGGCTGCTTGGCTGGAGGTTGATGACAACCTAATTCCACAGGCCCCCCTATTTGGCTAACTTATGCATTTTTGCCCAACTTTAAAAGTTGTGGCAAAAATGCCCTTATTTTATTTTTCAAAAATTACTCAAACTTATTTATTTATTATTCTATGTTTATATAATTATTTTAACCCAAATTTAAGTTGAAATAAAAATTACATTAGCTTAGCTTTAAGCTTAAATTACATTTTATCATAATTTAACCTTATCTTACTTAACATTTTGTTATCCTTAATTTAAATACTTTATGTTTTTCAAGATAATTTTATTTAAACTAATATTAACATAAGCTAACATAATTCAAATAATTCATGACTTAAAGAGATAACCCACTTAGGTTAAGTATTATTTTATCCTCTCATGAATACACATAATAATTCTTATAACCTTTATTATTATATTTCAAAAGTTCTAATACTACATTCATGGTAATACTTATTTATTTATTTTTACACATACTATTATAACCCATTTGATAATTTGTACAAAAATTATCTTAACCTAATTTTTGAACTTAAGTTAATAAAAATTTAAATTATTCCTCTAATAGAAATAAAATAAATTTTATAAATTTTATTATTATTAAAACAAAATTACCATATTACCCTTCTCATTTAAGTGAGATATTACACAAATACCTGAAAAATTCTAATCCATCGATTCAGACCTGATCATTTTTTTCCGATATGGTCTGGACCGAATGCACACCCCTATGAGAAAGTGTCTAGTTTGTAAAGCGGTGAGTATATATATAATGACACACATTTAACAAATATAAAAAGCATCAACATATTTTTAGGATTATAAGAATATTTTGTTATCTAAATGAGTGGTATTTCGTTTTATACCAGATAACTCGAACAAAAATGTATGTTTTTAAACATTATCTATGATAGGTGCGGTTTAAAAATCTATGCATCTACAAACGTTGGATGTGTAGCACTAGCATGGGAGGATGGGAATAAAAGAAAGAAGAAAAGAACAGATGTTGATACGCCTATCTTGATAACTTTGTACTAGTGTAATACTCGTGCCTCACGGGGTTTTTTTATTTTATTTTATTTTACATTTGTAAAAATTATATATGTTTATTATCAAATAATGATTGTTTTAATATATACTTGATTAGTTATTTAAATAAAAAATGAAAAATTGACTAAACAAATTAAAGATATAAAACATTACATTATATAAAGAGAGACAATACTCTCCATAACTTTATTAATCGTAAAAATTGGTTAAGTAGTCTTACAAACAGGAATAGAGACAGTCTTTTACATCAATACTTCTAGAATGATAAAACATAATTAAAAAAAAGTCATTTAACTCTAATACATGAAAATGACACGTAAACATAATAAATGGCGCGATATTCAAAATTGCTACAAATTATCAAAAACTTCCTTGTATACTACATTAGTTGTAGTATTATATCTCTTATTGTCTTTGTCAGAAATCAAGATCTTCAAACCTTTCTTGCTAGTCACTCTTGAAGAAGCAACATAAAATTGACCATGACTGAAAACAGGACGTGGAAGATACAAACCAACATTGGCAAGAGATTGGCCTTGACTCTTGTTTATGGTCATAGCAAAACACACACTCAAGGGAAATTGTATTCGTTGAAACTTAAAAGGAAATGAAGTGTCTGACGGTGACATGATCATTCGAGGAATCAAAACCGTATGTCCAATATTGTTGCCTGATATAATTCTACCTTGTATCACATGACTGCCAAGCTGCGTGGTTATCAACCTCGTTCCCTTGCATAAACCCGAAGTCTGATCAATATTGCGAAGCAACATAATAGGGACCCCAACCTTAAGTTTCAGTACATGATTCGGCAGACCAGAACATCTAATACTATTCAAGAAGTCGGACGAATAAATATCAGCATCACTATCTTTAACAGAACCTGTCTTGCATAAACTATCGGAACTGAGATAGACCTTTTCATCACCAGGCAACGAAGACAATATGTACTCATTAACTTTATCTACCTCTTCGTGTGTTGGAGCAAGAATTGCTCGTTCTTCAAAGTATGCCGGAGTCAACTGATCTTCCATAAGAGAGGGATAAACAGATTTGACAACAACTGGAATTGGATCTAATTCAAAATCCTTTACCAATAGTTCATCGGGAATTTCAATTTGCGATTCCCCATCATTGTCAACACCTACAGTCCCATCTCCGATGCTTAATACCCAAGTAGAAAATTCATTTGCCTCTTGGATCTCAGATTCAGATGTACCTTGTTGAATCCTCATGTTTCTTGTTAGAGTAAGAACTTTGCAATGATCCCATAAATAAGAGGAATTAATTATAGCAAAAACAACATCTTGTCTGCTACCTTTTGAGATAACTGGCAAGATTTGCCTAAAGTCTCCACCAAATACTATGACTTTTCCTCCAAAAGGCTGTTCTAAACTAAGAGGATTTATAGCCCGTAAAATATCTCGTAATGTCTTGTCTAAAGCTTCAAAACATAACTTATTTGTCATGACAGCTTCATCCCAGATAATAAGTTTGGCGGCACATATCAACTCAGAAAGTTCTGTACCTGAACATATATGACACATTGAATCCTCATGAACTTGCAAAGGAATTTTAAACCTGGAATGAGCAGTTCTGCCGCCGGGTATTAGGAGAGCCGCATTTCCACTTGAAGCAACAGTAAGGACTATTTCACCTTTTGACCTAATAGTCGATGAAAGTGCCCTCCATATATAAGTTTTGCCTGTTCCACCATAACCATATAAGAAGAAGACACCCCCGTTATTTGATATAACAGCATTCATGATCTCATCATAAACCCCTTTCTGTTCCATTGTAAATCTTGAAAGTAATTGAGCATGCTCCTCAGCTAGAACTGTCGTGTCATATCGAAGTTCATCTTGTATAAGCTTGTTGACACCTTCGATAATAAGACTTGAATCTACAGGAGACATGGTTTTGTAGTGACTCAAACTACTACCATTCCGTTGTAATAACTTGTCAATTTTGGCAAGTGCATAGTTTTGAAGTTGCTCATCTGTTAGATGCAAATCTGCAAATATATATATATATATAGCATGCACGTGTCAAAACAATTAAATGAGTACAAAATCTGCATGTAAGAGTAAATGCAGTTAACATTATGATCATTTAAATATTAATATTGAAATGCATACCATCAATTCGTAGAATTCGCCTCTGTTTGTTGAGAATATCATCTGCTAGAAGCCTCCATGTTTGTTCCCAAACAAACTCTGGCTGTGCCATGCTATCAGACAACAAAAGAAAAACATATAGACTCCTAATGTAGTGCGCTGATCCCCAAAAACTTGCTTCAGTTATCCCGTCGATGTATTCTCTGTCATCGTCTAACAACCCCAATGCATAGCAAGCTTCTTTAAATGTAGAATAAACTATACCCTCAACAGTACGTAAATCTTCGTAGCATGTGGGTCCTTTAATATGATTCAACATAATTCTAATATAGTACTTCTCGCCACTACCTGGAGGTACATGATAAATCCTTCCAATTGAACCACGTCTATCACGTTTTTTCCAATGTTTAGATGAAGGTACCCAAACAAATTTCTCTGGAAATTCAGAATATGTCAAATCTTTACCTTCTGGAAACTTCTTGTTAGCCGTCATCCATTGGAGAAACATTGATTTTTCACTCTCATGATCATTTAACACTGCATCAATAGGATCATCATCATCAAATAAAACGCTTTCCTCACCAGGAAGGTGCAAATTCAACCGTTGAACAACAGGAGTCCTGTAATGAATATCAAAGCCAAAAATCCTCCAAGCAGCTTCACACGCCGATATATAGCGGCAATTGTAGAAGTTTTTGATTTCGTCAATGCCATCATCACCCAATTTGTTTGCATCAGCCCGTGTTATTGCAACAGTGACGCGATCATGCCCTTTATTTATGTACTTGAACAGATACTTGATAGAGCCCGATCGATTGCACCATTCAACGTTTATATGTGCATTGTACTTTAATAGAAGAAATGCATTGTAAGGAACCACATACCGATTATCAAGAATGGCTTTACTCTTTTCAATCGTTCTACCATCTTCACGCCGTCTATATACAGGATATCCATCTTCATCAACAACCGTATGTTCAACAAATTGTTTTGGAAAGTACTTTATACACTTTCCATCTGCCATACACGGAGATGATGGATTAGAAGCTCCGCATGGACCATACATCATGAAATTTGACACGGCATTGTATAACTCAGCATCCTCTGTTGGGTGTGGTATTTCAGCCGAGATGACCTTATCAATATCTGTAGTGGTTGGCAACTTAGATTCCTTATCCAGAAACAACAAAATATGGGCATGAGGCAAACCACGCTTTTGGAATTCGATTGTGTAAATAACCGCACAACATCCAAATGACTTAATAAATAAGACTTATCAATTATATTAAAATAAATAATAAATTGAAAAATATAAAGAGAAATTACCCGAATTAACCTTGCCAAATATTTGTTTAACTTTGAAATATTTTACCATGGACTCCAGTTTCATGTGAAAGACTCTACATATAATGTCTGGACGATCCTCTGGATGTAGACCCCTTTCTTTGTAAAACTTCACAACTTCAGGCCATTTTGAATTGCATGTGAATGTTATGAATAGATCGGGATAACCATTGTGTTTTCATATTGCCATTGCATCTTGATAGTTCTGCTGCATGTATCTCGGACCACCTGTAAATGAAGATGGCAATATTACTCGCTTTCCAACTGAAGCTGGTGTTGTCTGACCCTTGCTTGTTGCCGTTGAAATATTTGTATATGAATCAGCCCGTATGGTAGACTGATTAGTTCGATGGTAGTTCAACCTCTCTGCTTCAATCATCGTATAAACATCAACCAAGAATTGTTGATACAATTTTCTAGATAACCTCAGTGTTCCCGCTTCGCCTCGACGCTCGTGGATTCTAACCTGACAGAATTCTTTAAGCGTCACCCTTGTCCTCTTCCTTGTAGAAGTACTGCATCTTTCACTTAAACCTATGTCAATCCTGTAGCCATCCTCACCATAAGGGAATGCCAATGGATATTGAAGCGCAAGGTACGAAGGATGCAATTCGTGAATCCGTTGTAATTGACCAGACCTTGTCTGAAGTATAATGTCCCTGTGCGAGTAATCTGTATCAATATCACCAAGAATAAGAGCTGCAACCTCGGAGCAGGTTGGGTGATTATATCTCCGAGCATCAGTGTTTCTTGTGCTAAGCAGGCGCAACTTAAGATCTGCCACACCTTCATCCTTAAATCTATCTCTGGCCATTCTAAATGCCTTTGCATGGGGGTTGTGTTGATCTATCATCTTTCTCAACTCAGTCACAAGAGAATCATCAACTTTTTTGACCCTATAGCTGTCATAATTAAACATCATAATAATATGTTAATAATAAAAATCCAATTAAATAATCGTCCATATTAACAAAACGAATAAAAATATACATAATCGACATACCTAATGGCACTGATTCTGTTTGAATCCTCATTTTGAGTATCATATATATAGAGTTGTGAAAACTTTGGTGTGTCGCCAGGAACTGGTAACAAACTCCCTATTCTGTGGAAATTTTGTCCATGCATTCGGTAACAATAAGGTCCACGACCTTTCTTGATGGGTAAGACCTTTCCTCCCAAAGATGTGAAAGCAAACATCATATTATAAGCTATAATATTCTCACAAAATTGTTTGCTTTTTGGATGCCTATTTGTCAAAAGATTCTTCAGCAACGGTGGTGACTCTTACAGCAATGGCAGCTCAATTTTTCCTTTCATGCAACATAACGAAGATATATGACATATACCTTCGCCTGAAGGGTCTTGTATATTTAATCTTTCAGCATGCCACAGTAATGCACCACAATGTAGACATTCAAACACAGCTTCACCATGATCTAGGTA
Source organism: Rheum nobile (assembly GCA_027886185.1). Lineage (NCBI taxonomy): Eukaryota > Viridiplantae > Streptophyta > Magnoliopsida > Caryophyllales > Polygonaceae > Rheum > Rheum nobile. Next base: position 7,749 of record WOAB01000549.1, on the reverse strand, counting down.
TTGAACTACGAAATATAGATGAGCATTAAACAATATATAAACAAATATTACAAATTCACTAAATAATACAAATAAAGTACCTGGTTTACCAGTATGATTTCTCATTGTTCTATTCACTTCTGCGACAGGAACTGTTGAGTATAATATTGTAATAATGAATAAATGTCGATAAATCAAGTATTTAAAAATAACAGACACTCCTACAAGTTGTTTATTTTCAAATAAAGATGGGACATTATAACGTGTTAAACAATCTCAATGCAATACAGAAATAAATGGTTCTATCAATACATAATGATACATATATTGATATAAAAAATACCATTACGATTGTTTGGTAATGCAGATGAACGCCCTCGTAACGCAGACGAATTGGTAGGACCTGAAAATTACTTGCACATTAAATGACAGATTATACACAGCATAGAAATTAATATAATATATGTATGTATAGCGTTATATGCAACCGGAGAACTTCCTAAGGAATTACCATTAACCGTAATAGATAAGGGTGTAGCTACAGAGTTCTCAATATTTCCAAGTATAAATCCTGCACAAATGTCGATACTTGTATGTTATATAATATTTTGTAATGTTCATTAACTAAGAATATTTTATGCTTACCTGATTCAATTAATCGTGTTCCATGCCTCTTATGCCTAATCTTATTCATTCTCAACATTCTCTTGCGTCGAGCTAATTTGTAAAAGGAAAATAATTACAAATATTGTACGACAATAAATGACTTTATTTATTGAACAAAATCATACCTTGTTCAGCTTTTGTTACATCAATTTGATTGGTAAGACTCGCGTTTTGTAACGGATCTGTAAATGATAAATAAATATAGCATAGTATAAATATTGATGTAAGATAAAATATAGTATAATCCTTAATGTACATGACTTTATAAAACATAAATTTGTTACCCTCGTTTTCCTTGTCATTGAGGCTTATACGTGGAACCAAGTTTGTATGAGTTTGATCCACTAATGGTAAATGTAAATCTGTCGGCGTAACGTTGACGCACACTGCGTAAATACATGGTTATTAAAATTTATCTTTATAAATTAAACTTAATCGACGATTATAACATAACTACTATATTTAGTATACTTATAACCATAATTGAATACTACCATCACTTATTTGTGGTACATTAGATGAACATCCTGATAATGTAGATGAATTTCTTGTACCTGTCATTAAAGTATTACATAATGCGAGATTAGTAATAATCTAAAAATAATGATCATGCATGAGTAGCCATTAAAAACTTATACAAAACAATGTAGGTTAATAACTAACCATTAATTGAAATAGACAATGGTCTAGATTTGATAAGTACGGAGTCGCTCCTATTTCCAAGTATATTTGCTACATAACTTTATGGTTACGCATGCTACCCTGGATTGTATTATATTATAATTAAATATAATATATGTTTTCTAACCTGATTCGATTAGCGGTGTTCCATGCCGCTTATGCCTTATCACATTCATTCGCAATTTCCTCCTCAATCGAGTTGATTTGAGCATGACAATAAATATTAAATATTATAAATTAAGAGAACACTCATTCATACCACTTTAAAAAATACCATACCTTGTTCGGCGTTTTGCATAAGATTTTGTTCTGTAAGCATGACATTTTGCAATTGAGATGCACCATAGTTGTCTTTTTCTCGAACACTAATAGGTAAATGTGAATTATGAACGTTTTCATAAGTTCGGTATTGAAGAGTCGTCGGAGTAGATGAAATTCTTCTACCTGAAAATTAAAGAATTAAATAACTATATAGTTTTTGTTTATAAAAAAATGCAAACAATCTAATTTACATAATTTTTGTTCTCATTCACAAAACGAAATGAAATTTATTTTAAACATTAATTATTTTCAGAAACAATGGTTTTATGTGTTCGAGGAGTATCAAACAATAACTACCATATAAATGAAAAATTGAAGTAAATAGATAATATACTAAAACAAACATTACTAACCATTTGAAATATCGGATGTTGGGATACGATCATTAACGGAATACTTGGAAGTACCTAAACATTAAAGTATCAAAATAAGGATAGATTAGTAATAATCTCAAACTTCAAGATTATGCATGTATACCTATTAAACAATAAGAAACAAAAATTCATTCGTGACTAACCATTAAATGAAATAGATAATGGTCTAGCTTGGATAAGTACGGAGTCGCTCATATTTCCAAGTGTATTTGCTGCATAAAATTATAATTACGCATGGTACCCTTTAGTGATTTACATTGTAATTAAATATAATATATTTTTTTCTAACCTGATTCGATTAGCGGTGTTCCATGCCGCTTATCCCTTATCACATTCATTCGCAATTTTCTCCTCAATCGAGCTAATTGTAGCATGAGAATTAAATAAGGAACAATATAAATTAATAAATCACTAATTTTTTACCACTTTTAAAAATACCATACCTTGTTCGACATTTTGCGTACGATTATGTTCTGTAAGCATGACATTTTGCATTTGAGCTTCACCATAGTTTTCTTTGTCTCGAACACTAATAGGTAAATGTGAATTATGAACGTTTTGATCAGTTCTGTAGTGCAGAGTCGTCGGAGTAGACGAATTTCTTCTACCTGAACATTAAAGAATTAAATAATGGTATATAGTTTTTGTTTATAAAGAAGCAAACAATCTAAATAATTTTTTATAAATTTAAAACAAAAAATAAATAAATATATTTTAAACTTTTTTTTGTTCCGACACAATGCTATTATGTATCAGAGAAATATTTGACACTAACTACTATATAAAAGAAAATTTGAAGTAAATAGATAATCTACTGTAATAAATATTACTAACCATTTGAAATATCGGACATTGCGATACGATCATTAACATAATAATTGCCAGTACCTCCAAGTGTAGATCCTGCATAATTAGTATTTATATTAAAATTCATATTACTATTTAGTATACAAAATTAAAAAAAATGCAATATATTAACCTGATCCATTAGAAACTGTCCGTTGTCGTTTCTCTCTAACAACAGGCGATCTCAACGTTCTATTACGTTGGGTTAATTCGTCCATAACAAAATCACCCTGATAAATTAAGATATAAATATTTAAATAAATATATCTACACAAGAATCATCTTATTCAAATACATTAACATGATTACCTACATAATTTATAATTTTTATAATACATGAAAATACTTTAAAAAATCACTCAACATTGCATTAATAAATGTCAATATTTATTTATTATTGTATTACTATATAATTGTTAAAAAAAGTATAAAATAAATAATTGACTCATGTGCCGGATTTACTTATGAAAACATAAATTATTAATATATGATTTTACCATTAAATCAAAAGCCCACAATTACTATGTAACCCGGCCCAAAACTCAATCCCTCACTCTGGGCCAAATATATCAAGCAAGCCCATTAGCCCAACACTGAGACGCGTTACCCGTCCACTAACCAACAAATTTCGCTCATTTCACTCGGCCTCAAACCCTAGTTTCCAGAAATCTCTCTTTCCTCTTTCCTTTTTCAGATCTCCTCACCTGCCTCTCGTTCATTTCCAGATCGACCATCCATGGCGATTTGAATCTCAGTTGTCGCCATTTCCAGACCTCTCATCATCCCCTTCCTCGCTCCATTTCCAGCCTCAAACCCTAGCTTTCCCCAAATCTCTCTTTCCTTTTCCAGATCTCGTCACCATGTGTCTCGTTCCATTTTCCAGATCTCGCCATCCATGGCGTTTTCAAACCAAGCTGTCGCCATTTCCAGATCATAAACCTAAGTCAAGATAAAACCGTAATTTTTTGTTCCATTTCCAGATCTCGCCATCCATGGCGATTGGAAATATCAATTTTGTGCTTTTCCAGAAACCCTCTCTTTCTCTTTCTTTTTCTCTGGAAACGTCAATGATCGCAAGGATTTGGATCTGCTCGTGGGATGTTATGCAGATCTACAGAAAAAACCCTAAAATCGTAAGCTCTCTCTCTCCCTCTCTCTCTCTCTCTCTCAGTATATTTATCTCTCTTTTGTTGATTCTCGGATTTTGTTTTCGATTTTGCAGACCATCTTGAATTTGGAGGTTGTGGAGAGCACAATCCATTAGAAATGTAAAATCTCCTTCTCTTTCTGTCTCTCTCGCACCTTCGTTTACCTATCTCTCTGAGTATATATGTCCCAAATAAATTTCATTCTCTGGATTTCCATTCGATTTTAATATCACCACGAATTTGTTTCAATGCTTTGTTTAACAATCATTCATGCTTGTTCTTCATCATGTTTTAATGTTCATTTCTTCTGCTATGTTACCTTGCTTCAAAATAAACCCTAAATCATCAATCTCTTTCATTAATCATTCAAGATCTGTTTGAAAAATGTGTTTGGTTTTTTTTCATGTCTGAATTGATTAGGATACTGTATTTGTATTATAAATTTTATATCTAGAAACTTGTCGCTCAATTTATACATTATATTTGTTATAATTATATTATATTTAGTATAATGGGTTTAGTAATAATAATATATAAATCGGGTTCAATAATAGAATCTACTATTACATTTATATATGATTAGGATACGAATTGAATTGGATTCAGAAAAAACATTGATTTGCTATAACGGGTTAGTGGGCCAAATTTATATTGGGCCTGCTTACATGACAACTTAGGCCCAGTCATTTAATTTATAACTTCATTTCTATCTTAGATATAACGGCTAAGTGGCCCATTTTTTGTAAGGCCTTCTTTAACGACGGCCCAAATGTGCAACCAATTATGGGCCAATAAAAAAAAATCGTCGTACTTGTCCAATCTTTAAATAACGGAATTAATTAATAGCATGAAACAAATTAACAGTTGTGCCTAGATGTCATTGGGCTTATGGGCCAATTTCATTTCGTTATCGTTATTGGGTTTTCTGCTACAATCTTTACATGCATCTGATCTCTCTCTCTCTCTCTCTCTCTCTCTCTCTCTCTCTCTCTCTCTCTCTCTCTCTCTCTCTCTCTCTCTCTCTCGTTGATACTGATAATCTCTCTCTCTCTCTCTCTCTCTCTCTCTCTCTCTCTCTCTCGTTTATACTGATAATTTGCATTGTTCTTTCAATCTTATAGGAAGTGGATCCATGTGAAGATTTAAGTGATGATGATATCCGCACGACTCTACTCAGAATACAACAGGACCAAGATCTGCTTCATTTTTACCTGGAGTATGTCTCTAGGAGTTCCTTTTTACAATGTTTCCCTCTTCAATCTTTCTGATCTTGCAACTATTTTTTATCTTTTGTTTTAAACTTGCAATTATTTGATGGTTCATGGTCTTATATAGACATTTCTACTTGCTGCATTGTCATAATTCAATCATGTAGGCTTCTCGTCTCTTTTTTTATTTTATTTTGAAACAAACTTAATATGATTGAACCTGAAAATGTACAGGTTCCATATATGGACTTAAATATTATATAAACTGATTTGGTAATCATATATGGACTCTAAATTATACTATACTGGATAAAGATTTCTATAAGGTTCAAATATGTTAGATTTATTAATGCTTAAATTTATTGGATTAGTGGGGTTTAAGTTACAGCTTGACTTTTTCTAAACATTTATTTCATTGGGTTAATGAATAGATTAGATTAATGGACATATTAGATTTATATCTTTTTCTCTCCCGGTTCATATAATTCAAAAAACTAATGAGATACTTCATTTCATTTGAACAGATCTACAGGTTGGTGAAAAAATATCAATCAGGACATGTGCTGCAAAGGTCAAAATGTAAGATATCTATGTCTATATATCTATTTGCTCATGGCTCCCATGTCATATAGTAATGAAAACTATGAATATTTAAATGTGTTGCAATGTATATAGGAAATACATCTTTTTTAAAGTTGATAGAAATTTGTGAGTAGACAGCAGAATTACTACAACTTTATCTTTATACTTGTTCAAACTACTACAACTTTTCTAAATCGTTTAAATAATACAGATTATTTAATCTTACTATAGGTTAACATTATTAACATTAGTGTTTATCAAAGATAATATATTAGAATCATTGCATGTTTCAGAAATCTTATAAAGTACAAAGCTACCAAGATACAATTTTGAAATATAAATACTTAAAACACTAAATACCTTCACAATAGAATCTCTGCTCAAAGTCTCTAGGTTGCAGCCGTTTTCTTTGTTTTGTCTTTGTGTCTTGGTCTATAATCAGCAAACCTTATATACAACTCCATCATAATTCGATCAATAAAGGAAATTATAGAACTTGACTTAATTATACTTGTAATCAACTATATTATCTGATTTGGTAGTCCTATATGGACCTAAATAATATATAAACTGATTTGGTAATCATATATGGACTCTAAATTATACTACACTGGATAATGATTTCTATAAGGCCCAAATATGTTAAATTTATTAATGCTTAAATTTATTCGGTCAATGGGCTTTAAGGTAGAGCTATGACTTTTTCTAAACATTTATTTCATTGGGTTAATGGACAGATTACATTAATGGGCTTGTAAACATTTTCTAAACATGTATACATTGTGTTAATATATGTCTTTGTTTGTTTATATCTTTTTCTCTCTTGGATCATATAATTCAAAAATCTAATGAAATACTTCATTTCATTTGAACAGATCTAGAGGTTGGTGAATAAATATCAAACAGGACATGTGATGCCATGCTCACAAGTTAAGCTTTCTATGTCTATATATCTATTTGCTCAAGGCTCCCATGTCATATAGTAATGAAAATTATCAATATTTAAATGTGTTGCAATGTATATAGGAAATACATCTTTTTGAAACTTGATAGAAATTTGTAAGTAGATAGCAGAATTGAAGTTAAATAACATTGTTGAAAATTGAGAGGGTATTATAAGTCGGTGTAGAATATGCTCCGAGAGAGTATTTGTTTCATTGGCAAAAGGACTAATGTAATAGTCTCTCGGAGCATAATCTACACCGACTTGGTATACATGCCTCCTCATTAAAGAACAAAAATAGTAATAAGGTTACAAAATTGTAAAAAATAGTAATAAGGCTACATGCAGCAGTGCAAAAGGACTAATTCAATGGTCTCTCATAGCGATTTCTACACTTGCTTAGGATGTATCTGTCTATTTTTTTCTACTCTGTTTTTCATTCTAACATCCTTTTTTTTCTTTCCTTGATGAGGATGTCTGTAGGCTGGAAACAGATCATTGACTGTCCTAGTTGATTGAATATGGAGTGGAATTTGAAGAAGAGGATATAGTTATCTGCATGCGACCATGTATGTTCCTCTCTCTCTCTCTCTCTCTCTCTCTCTCTCTCTCTCTCTCTCTCTCTCTCTCTCTCTCTCTCTCTCCTCTCTCTCTCTCTCTCTCTCTCTCTCTCTCTCTCTCTCTCTTATCATAGAACATTAGTCATATATCCACCCCTGTTATTTATTTAGGTTAAGTAACAAAATATGCTTTGACAATAAATAAAATCATGGATGCAAAATCTACTATATATTAAACAGAATTCTGCAACAGATTAAAAAAATTAGTCTAACTTGGAGGAATTAATAAACATAAAACTTATATGAAAACTTCCATTCTGAACTTAAAAAATAATTGGTCATACGAAATAATGCAACCTCTTCCTAATATGAAATTATTTATTCATCTAGCTTTTCCTCTTTCAATTTCTTGAATATAAATTTATTCCTGGTACTTTAGTG
>WOAB01000548.1:0-18610 GCA_027886185.1 Rheum nobile | reverse complement strand
TCTTCAGCTAGGTTAAAATACTACATCACAGCAGAATACAGACATTTAGAGGTATGTTAAAGCACAATTCAATATTCAGATTTAATACTTCAAACAGAACTGATTCCGATTTTTTTTTCTGTGTAGCAGTTTTATTGTAGAAAATCCAGAACTCGGGTACAAGGTATTAATTCAGAACCTATTCAACTTTGACTACATATTTTTTATTATATCATCGGTATATATTTTTCATATTCATATATCAAACTCCATATATGCTCATATTGGATAAAAGATTTCTATTTTTTTACAATATTTGCAGCAGCAGGGCATAAATGAAACAAAGCATATGCATAGAAATTTATAAGCAGAGACAAATAGCTATAGAGTTAAGGCGAGAGAAATTTAACATTTCAAACAGACATGATTCCAATTTATTTACTTTGTTGCAGTTTATTTCAGAAAATCCAAAACTCAGGTACAAGTTATTACTTAAGAACCTATATGCAACATTGAATACATATTTTCATTATTTGATTGGTTATCCATTTTTTCATGCATATTCAAATATCAAACTCCATATATGCTCATATTAGATCAAAGATTTCTGTTTTTTTACACATATTTGCAACAGGAGGGCATAAATGAAACAAAGCATCTGCATAGAAATGTATAAGCACAGCCATATAGTATAGAGTTGAGGATAGAGAGAGAGGCATGTTTACCCAAATCTTCTTGAAAGTACACTCAATGTCAATAGTCTCCACAGTCAATGCTATGTTCCCAACCTCCAGTGATCGTCATCAATTGATGAAAAAATGAAACAAAAAAACTATTTAGATACAGATTATATAAAACAGAAATATAGAGACATGTTAAACACAAATATATTACTGTTTTTTGTTTTTTAATGAGAAGGCATGTTTACCCAAGTCCTATTGCCAATGTAACTAATACTCTCTTGCAGCATATCCACACCGACTAATAATAAAATACCCCTCTATTTTCAAAAATAGCATTTATACAAACATTCTTCTGTCTATATACATAATATAGTATTTAAAGTGATACAAATATAAAGAGATATATACACAAAGACATAGATTGTGCTTACATTGATCACTTTGGAATTGTGCATGACTTATTTATAACATATTTGTGCTCAACCTCCAGACATCCTCATCAAGAGAGAAAAATAAAACATACAGGTTTTCAGAAAAAATACAGTAGATTAAAAGATAGAGATAGAGAAATATAATATTCATAAGTAGGAAATAAAATAGTGTTATGTTCTACACCGACTAATAATAAATCCTCTTTTCAACAATGAAATAAATAACTGTTTTTGTTCTTTAAGGATGCATGTTTACCTAAGTCGGTGCAGAAGATGCTCCGAGAGACTATTCCATTAGTATTTTAACCAATGAAACAAATAGTCTCTCGGAGCATATCCTGCACCGACTAATAATACACCCTCTATTCTACAATATCATTTGAAAAAGATGTCTTTCATATATATATATATCGGATCGAAGAGCACAATAGATATATTGACAAAGAACTTACTTTTTATTCTTTCTTTGATGAGGGTATGTATATAGGCAAATAAATGTGCAATCCTCAGCAATCTCGAGATATTTACACCATTACAAATATTCTGCAACACAGGATAGATATTATAGCATTCATTATTATGCAGTAAATTCAGAAATCTCATACAAATTTAAAAACTGAAAGTATAGCTATTAATTTCATATGGGGTTTAAATTTTGTTGTATTACAAACTGATTCTATTTCATAAATTCATTTTTTGTTGTAAATCATATTATATGTTGATGTTAATATAAATACTTAATTGATTATTGGAATAGGAGATAAAATTGTCTCTTTTACTAATCGCAACGGGAAAGAAGGTAAAAGGATTAATCTTCAAATAATGGATACCAGGTATTAACAAATTAAATTTTTTGTACAAGTTTTATGTAGATTTTATTCTTAATTTAGTATTTATTATCACTTATTTATAAATGTACTGTTTCATATTCTCTATTAATTTAGGGATAATGTAATCAATTGTACGCTATGGGATGACTATGCTGAAATCTGTCGTCCATATATTGGCAATTCAACTCATAAGAAGGTGGTTGTGATAGTTCAGTTTGCCAAGATTGGTAAATGGAATAATGCACCCAACATATCAAACGGTTATTATGGCACAAGGTTTTTTTTTTATGATGACAACATTATTGACATCAAAGATTTCAAACAAAGGTATATTTTTAGTTTGGTACTAATATTGTATTATATATAAACTTTGATGCTTATTAATCCTAAATTTGTTTAAATTACAGTATAGCTAAAAATGAGGATTCAAATAGTGTGCATAGTTTTGTACAACTATCAAGTGAGTCATCAAGCAATCATGCAGATATTTTTTTAGATGTGAATTCTAGAAAAACGTTGGACGATCTTTATGAACATCTTCAAGAGCGTAAAACAATGAGTTTTTATTTACAAATTGGAAAATATATTGTTTTACTGGTGGTATGTTACTATTCAAGATGAAATTCAATTAAACAGGTTATCCAAGCTGTTACACTTGCAACCATTGATCATATAGAAGATACGTTCGGTTGGTACTACAATTCGTGCAAACGGTGTAAAAGCAAAGTACAACATCAAGAAGATCGGTTTTGGTGCAAGAAATGTGATACATTAGTGAACTTTGCTATTCCAAGGTAATTAAAATTATTCAAGTTAAATGATTTGAAAATTGAATGAGGTGTGATCATATTCATATTTATGCAGATTCTGTGTGCAAGTCAATGTCATTGATGGAACAGGAACTGCCCAATTTACTATATTTGATAGGGAAGTGAGCCAAATTTTGAAGAAATCTGTTACAAATATAATTGAGACAAGAGATAAGGTATGTTTGTTTGTCATTCTGTATATCATTACCACAAAAAATCTAATTTAATAATTTCTGTTTATATACTTTTTTCCAGGATGAGGAAATTACTACCATCCCAGAAGATTTAAATGTTTTGATAAACAAAAAAATGTTGTTTAGGGTTCTAATTTCAAAATACAACATTAGTAGACTACCATCTCCTTCAGCTTATACAGTGATGAATATGACCGATGATTCCAGTTTAATTGAAAAGTTTGAGCAATCCACTATTGAATCTGAGGTATGAATTCCAAATTTGACAATCAACTGTATGTATGTATATATTATTATTAACATATTTATGTATTTCACTGTATAAATAGGATAACATGGACTCATGCAACGTAGAGAATGATGTTGTGTCAAAAGTTTCATCAAATGAAGTACTAACGCCACGAAAGCGTGAGTTTATTAACATTGAAGAAGAGGAAAATTGCAAATCTGATGAAGAGGAGAGTGCAAAAATTGAAGATCGTGGTGATAATTCAACTTCCAAGAGGAGTGTTATGCTTAAGAAAGTGAAGAAGGAGAAGTTCGACTAATGCCTATGGATTCAAATACATTTTTACTCTATTAGGAAATTCAAGTTTTCTGATATTTCATATATAATTTCAGTGAGTTTATAATTTGCTTCAATTGTTGAGTTTTGTTAACTATAAACCTAGAAAACTGCTTATTGCATATGATTAATTTAAGGTCTTTTTGAGGTTTATCTATAAACATGAATATTATAATCTATGTATGATTTACAACATATGTTTATATAGCACATCATTTTGTTCATACCTATGTTACTTACTATACTATTGACAATTTAATGATTGACAACACTACAAGTTAGTATATAATATATACCTTTAGGTCGTCTTTATTTATAATCCAATTCAACTTTGAGATCCATCTTAGCTCCCACAAGATTCCTATATAATAAACAAATTGGTTAAGTATAACATAAACAAGTTAATTAGTTCATATTCAATAAGAACAATAGTTATGAAATTGACAATTCATCTATAAGAACACAGATTCAGATAACTACTTAGTGCAGATTAGATTAAATCTAATGTCTGTTTAACACAGATTTTAGGATTGATTGATCATGGTTTATGTTTAAGGGCATATTTTGGGGTTTAGGGTGTGTAGGTTGTTTAATAAATATTATACATGTAATATATGGTTTAATAGTAGGTATATTGGGTTTGGTTACGGGTTTAGGGTTGTGTATACTGTGGTTTAGGGTTTATGAATTGTAAGAAATTTTTCATAATGATATGGAGGTTGACTGCTTAGGATTAGTATATTTCATAAGTTTATTTTCATATATTTCCATATATTTTCTGTATAGTTCGTAGATATATATTATATAGATTAGTATATTTCATAAGGTAAGTAGATTATTTATATAATATGGAAACATATAAACTTTTTGATATAATATTTCCTAACTTGATTTACTAGCATTTATATAATATATGTTATGTAATACGAAATATACTGATTTCACTTAATGTAGTAGATTACCATATAAATTGTAAGCAAATTATTTATATAATATGGAGGTTGACAGCTTAGGCTGTATGTATAGGCTATAGGGTTTAGTGTTTAAGGGTGTTTAGCCTGTATAATAAATATTATACATGTAATATAGGATGTAATATCAAGTATATTGGGTTTGTTTAATTTTTAAGGGCTATGTATTGTGTTTTAGGATTTATCTTAGCAGTTTTGTTTTTAGGGTTTACTTTAAGTTTATTTTCATATATTTCCATATATATAATATATAGTTCGAAAATATATAATGTATATATTAGTACATTTCATAAGTTAAGTAGATTATTTATATAATATGGAAACATATAAACTTTTTAATATAATATTTCCTTACTTGATTTACTATCATTTATATAATATATTTTATGTAATACGAAATATACTGATTTCACTTAATAAAATTTTATGTCTATATATGTGTTCGATAATAAAATATTATGTATATGCCAAAATTAACCATCTACGCTCTATATAAGATAACAGCGTAGGACTAATTGCTCTACAACCTTCATTCATTCAGAAATCAGAATGGTTCACCCTATTCCTCATGATGTCTTATTACAAGCAGAAGTGTTGTTATTTTCTGATGTTGAGCCCGAAAGCCATTTTTTTAGGTTTCCACGCATTGCCAACTGTTTTTACATTAGAATTTCTTTACCAATTGATCTATCCAATGATGTTCATTACATTGAATGTTCAATTTCAATGCCTAATGAACTTGCAAATGCAACAAAAAGGTATTCTTATCATTATACATGTTTTATTGTTATATAATGTTCATTACATACTTTTACACTATATGAGTTTGTTAAACAATGTACAAGGCAGTTGACAATTGTTACAATATTTTTGTACTATATAACCATTGTGGATTGACTTTTGTTTTTATTAATAGGTTTCAAACTGCCTTGGATGAAATGAATATGAAGTATCGTCCATTCATATATGAGAGGGATCCTATTATATTCCCAAATATTCAACTCAACTGTGCAATTAGAAATGTTGTAGGATTATTTGGTTCAACTCAAGTGGCCGCCTTTCATTCTACTTTCACAACCTATAATCATATGGTTGTTATGCTTACACATGCTGAATTGGAGGAAAGACTTTTAGAAGACATATTTCTACAATATGGTCATGATCGCTATTTACGTATTGATTCGTTGTACAATGAAGAACACAATTATATCTCTTGGCGGAGCAGTGAGGTGAATATATGGATTGATCGTGAAGGCATCGATTATATTTTGAAATTTAACACTATGTGTGTGGAAGCATGACAACTTTCATGTATTTACGAAATGGGAAATGAAATATCGGGACTACAACTATGGAGTATTCTCGACGACTTTGCAAAGCTTAATTGTCTACCGTGGCAATACTTACATAACAGAACATGTGTTTTAAATTTATCTGATGAGGTTGGAGAAATTCCGACTGAAGAGAACGAAGAAGAAGAAGAGAATGGAGAATATGAGGAACAAGAATATGAAGAAGAAGAAGAAGAAAAAGAAGAAGAAGAAGAACCGTTTGAACCAAAAGATGAAGCATAATATTTTAATTAAACTTTCAAGTTTTATTCAAAGTTCAGTTATATTTAATTTTCAAGTTGTTTACACAAGTGAGTTTTATATAATTTTACTTTAGGTCAAAATAGCATTATTATTCATATCATGATGTTTTACTTATATATTTAACTTAATAAGATAATTTGAAGTCTATGTCGTTCGATTATTGGCAATTTTGACAGTACAATTTTTTGTATTGTTTGTTAATCAGAATAGAAAGGTAAATCCGAAGTTTATAGTCCATTGAATATTGTATTTTTTATGGTAAATATAAACCAATAATGAAAATTAAATATATATAAAACCTGTAGATAACTAAGAAGAAGAAGAATACAAGGAAAAAGAGAATGAAGAAGATGAGGAAGATTAAATATATATAAAACGTGTATAGAAAACTATAATGTTATTATGATTAATTTCCTTAAGTACTTCAATTGCAAAGTAGGTTTATAATTGTTGGATTACTTATATATTTTAATATACGTAGGCCAATAATAGTACTTATATGTCTAAAATGGATACAATTAAAATATCTTTTATATATTTGTAAACTGTACAAGTATAGTACATGCAACTTCCTTTTATTCTATTGCATCAGGAAATATGAAATATTTTGAAAATCAGTTATTAACCTTTTTAAGGTTAGAATTATTTTCTAATTAATGAGAACTATTATAAATCCTTGCACGTTGCATAAATAAACCCTACTTTACAGCCCTTAGAGAATTGTTCAGTTCATTTGGAGGTATTGTGGAGTTTTGTGCACTACTTTGCAGTCTGAAGAGAATTGGTAACTTGATTTCGAGGTATTTTGTATGTTTATGCCATGATCTTCTAAAATTCATATTGTCTTTATGGGAACGCCATAACTTTGACCTTCTGTTATATGGTTTATATTATTCTGATTTGTTAATAAGAGTTTGGTCGAAGTCTGAACTTCAATTGTTTACTCACTGTATGGTTCACATCTTATACGCATTGTTTACAGTCATTATATAAGATTTATTTTAGTGTTGCATCATCTACTTATAAACCAAAGGATTTAGTTTGCAAAACTATAAGTTTGTATAGAATATATACCTTTAGATCTTCTTTTGTATGTATGTAAAATTAAAATGTCTTTGGCCTTAAATCTGATCTCCCAAGGGATTCCTATACAGTACAAATAAATTAGTTTAGTACATCATACACAATAAAATCAGTTAGGTAAATTAATCAATTGATGAAACCATGATATCATTGTATATATTGAATGAACATATCCATATTTGAATTTAATAATAGATGATTCAATATAGTCATTTACAAAAACATTGATTGACAATAATAAATATTACATGCATCATATCATTACACACTAATACTATTATTCTGTATATATAGAATCATATTTTAGTCAGTAAACATAACTCAAGCTGACATATAGAGATATATAATGTCATTTTTTATTGTCTATGATGTATTTTTTTGTTCAAATATTCAGTATATCTAAGCAGCATGTAGTCATATTTATTTTCAAGTCTTGCTGAATGTGTTACATGATACCAGACAGTGTACAAACAATTGGAATTTTATTTTGCCGATTTCTATTACAGCAGAACTAAGCTCTACAAGGAAGGTAAATTCTTTTTACTAATATTGTTCTGAATATTAATGTTTTAAATTGTGATTATACTATTTATTACATCAGAAAAATTCTATATAGCAGAACTAAATCTATTAAATTAACCTATCGATTTAATACATTTCAAACAGATATTATATTATATTGATCTATGTATAATTAATGAAACAGAAATAGCAGAATAAAACTTAGACATAAAGATATTATATCTGATTTTTCAGTTGATTATGATAGGGAGATACCTGCATAACTTCATCCTTTAATGTCTTTCTTCTGTCTGTTTCCGTTTGGTAATTAAATTTGTATTTGTTTGAACCCTCGAAATCAAAAAAAAAAGATAAAAGAATCGGATAAGTAAACTCATAAAGAAATAGAAAAAGACAGACATATAGATTTATATATATACAGATAGAGATTCAGTGAGGGAGAAATAAAGAGATTGACTTCTTACATATACTTGCTTTTCATCTCATCCTAACCTCTGTCATGGATCTTAAAACCTATCTCTTTGCATGTAATTAAAGAATGACACAAGTGATTAGTAGCAGGTATGTAACTAATAGTATATAGTTATATAACACAGAGACTGACCTATATGATTTGCTGTTTGTAGTGTTAATATTGGACATAAATATCCGCATCATCTGCGTTGCTGCTTTTTTCAAGATAAATACAAAGACAATTTCAGTTTGTTGTATAATGTTGGTAAGTTATGTATTAGATATACATATGTAACTTTGAAAATCAAATATTATGAGAAAGAATAAGAGGAAGAGATGAAATTTAATGAAATGTTGTGGATGATACAGGTAGAGAGATAGATAGATAGAGAGAGAGAGAGAGAGAGAGAGAGAGAGAGAGAGAGAGAGAGAGAGAGAGAGAGAGAGAGAGAGAGAGAGAGAGAGAGAGAGAATTTGGGCCGGTTTTAATCAAGTCAAATAGCCAATATAAAACTTCTGATATTGGACCGGCACTTATCAAGCCCATATAAAACTTCGCCCATTAAGTCGTTAAATCAAATGAAAAAAATAAGTTATTAATCACTAGGCCTAAAGTCATCATTTGGGCCGGCCCATTTCAAAAATTTATTCAATGTTTCTGAGCATAATATTGAAATTTAAACAATTAAGCATAAGTCGTATCGTTTTCATATAAAATAATTATATTACTTACATTTTAATCCATTAAACTAAAAACATATATATTTTGTGTACAATAAAAAATATTCATACTCGAAAATGTAGTTTAATCATTTGTTTTAGACAATAACATTATTAATTTTCATAATGATATTAATAACCAAATTACTAACAGTCTGCAACAAGAATAAAACAAATAATACTACAGCTTATTCGTATTTCATTAAATCGAAAGGTTGTAAGGTTTCAAACGTTAGGAATCTCGATAAATTGAGAGAATGAGATAAAGAAATTGTTTTACAGTAGTCCAAAGAGAGAGAATGAGAGAGAGAGTTGTACAGATCTGAGAGAGAGAGAGAGAGAGAGAGAGAGAGAGAGAGAGAGAGAGAGAGAGAGAGAGAGAGAGAGAGAGAGAGAGAGAGACTTACAAGGCCGCAGTCGGATAACTCGAACCTCTTCTTAGAAGTACACTCCACATGTAATTATCTCATCATATCCTCAGAAACAAATGGTGAAGTTAGTGGTTTGAAGAACAGGAATATTAGAGGAAATTAATACGGCACAACTAGATATTTCTTAATGTGGTAGGGTTACCGAAAATGTAGACCGAGTATACTTAGTTATCAGGTTTACATTCCAAAGAAACCAATTAAAAAATAACGAAACCCAAAATATATGGGCCTTTAAGCCCAATGACTTATAGGACCATTTGTTATTTTTTTAATGCCATTAATTGTTGCCGTTATTTAAAGTTTGAACCAGAGACGATCTAATTTATACTTGGACCAAAATTTGTTAAACATGTTGGGCCGGTGTTTATAAGGCCCATTATAGCATAGGTCCAATAAGCAATTATAAGATAGACATCATGTTAATAATGAATGGGCCTAAATTCATTATTTAATCTAGCCCATTATTAACTTGGGCCACAAACCCGTTATAGAAAAGCAACAGACAATTTTATCTGAATCCAATTCAATTTGTATCAAGTTAAAATTATATATATATATTATAATGTAGAACCCGGTTTACGTATTATAATTATTGAACCAATTATGACAGATGAAAAGTATAGATTAAACGAGAAGATTCTAGATATTTTTCATTGAACAATGAAACACAGTATTCTAATTAATGCAGACATCTTAAAAAAATCCAAACACAGTATTCAAACAGAAATGTAATGATTCATGCTATTCAAACAGATATATAGCAAGTATTTTCCGAAGCAATGTAACATAGAAGTTCAAAGTTCAAACTAATCTAGAGTAGATGATTCACAATCATGAAAATATTTAAAGATAAAATTTAAAGGGACAGATCTTAGAGAGAGATATCTAGCAAAATCAAAGGGAAAAAATCGACTCCTAAATCAAGAAAAATACAAAAAAAAAAGACAGACATATACTCAGAGAGAAAGAGAGATAGTTACGTTTCTGCAAACTATTGATCTCTCCAGATTCTTCGACTTCCAGATATCTGCAAAATCGTAAGTGAAATTTACATAATCAGAAACATAGAGGCAAAGATACTCAGAGAGAGAGAGAGAGAGAGAGAGAGAGAGAGAGAGAGAGAGAGAGAGAGAGAGAGAGAGAGAGAGCTTACGTTATTTGGGTTATGTTGTGCTCCAGAAACTTCGACTTCCAGATCTCTTTAAATTTGTAGATCTAAAAGAATCGGGATTTTGTAGATCTAAAGTAGATCTAAAGAAGGAATCGAAAAGAAATCTTTTCTAGATCTAAAGTAGATCTGGAAAGAAATGAGTATAACGTAAAAACAAGAAAGGATTTGTAAAATTTTGTGTGAGAATGGAACTATATTGAAAAGCT
The DNA here is from genome assembly GCA_027886185.1 of Rheum nobile. Lineage (NCBI taxonomy): Eukaryota > Viridiplantae > Streptophyta > Magnoliopsida > Caryophyllales > Polygonaceae > Rheum > Rheum nobile. The sequence continues at coordinate 7,967 of WOAB01000548.1, read as the reverse complement.
TGAAGGAGATGATTAGAAATCGCCATAGATCTGGCAAATTTCAGAAATGGAGAATATGGGTTTCTGATGAAGAAAGATGAAGAGAGAGATTGAGTAAGCGGCGAAATGAAACCCAAAATGGAAAGAACTAGGGTATTAGCGAAGCCGAACGTGTATTAGTTGTTGTTGTCTTTGGGCTTACTTGGGCCGCTTCGTGTGATTATATCACTGGCCCACGTTTATTCAGTTGGCCCAATAAGAAAATACAAATCATAATGCTTCCGATCTTATATTAGTATGTAATGAAATTACATTATTTTTTTATTAATGTAATTTTCTGAATTTATTAGGAACATATATAATTATACATTGATTGTTTTAGTTAAATATATTGTTAAATAAATCCAGTTTTTGAAATTATCCCTTTATTTCATTTTGTCATTGTTTATAATTGTGCCTATATTTCCATTTATTATTGTTTATTTTTATTATAATTTAATAATACACAGAATTAAATTATTATTTTTGAAGGACTTAATCTCTATTTTGGTATGTAGTAGGAGTATAATTAGCCCTATAATTCAAAACAATGCCAATTATCTGTGCTTTGGGGGCATAGGCCATGTAACAACAGAATATACACATGTCCTTAAGTCTTTGACAGTTCTTTTTAAACAAATCCATAAATATGTTATATTCTATATTTGTAATAAATGTTTCCGGAACTAAATAAATATACAAGTTTTAATTTGAATATATTTATGATGTAGAAGGTTCATTTTTTTTATGGACGAACTAACTCGGCACAATAGAGCGTTGAGATTGGCTGTAATTAGAGATACACGACAACGGACAAATTCAAATCGATCAGGTGAAAAATATGTTCCATTCTTTGAAACTTTTCCAATAAATTCAAATTTTCTGGTTGATTATAAATATTGAGTATGCAAGAAATATCCAAGGAGATAATGACAATTTTGTTGTTAGTGGTCATATCCCCATGTCCGATATTTCAAATGGTAAGTAATTGTTAAGCGAAACAGTCTTTATTTATTTATTCGCCAAGCTATATTGTAATAAGTGCTTTAGCTTTTTTTACTATAAGCGATATTGAGCAAGAATGATTATTGAAGTTAATCAATTTTGATTCATATCACATGTATTTATGCAGTGCAACAAACTATTACAGCCTCGGCTTGCATTATCCGATAGTGATCTAATCGGGTCAAAATTCTTGTCTTTCTATAAGTGTTCCAGAACAAGAGAACTACGGTATAATCTGTATTTGTATTATTTTTCATTTTATTTCGTAATAATGTTTGTTGTTTTAGAATATATAATAAGTACATTATGAGTAAATATTTGATAATGTATTATTATTACTTATATTTTATGTTTTTAAGTTTGAGGTTATTAATAATATATATTATGTAATTCTATAATTTTTAGGTTCAAGCAATTCATATGCACATACGGGATGTTCAAATAATCTACCACGTATAAGTGATGGTAATAATAAGTTTATCTAATATAAAAATTTAGTTTGGGTCATATTCAAAAGTTGATTATAAAATTATATGATTGTGTTAACAAGTGAATTGCATAATTCAATGTTGACAAAACAAGGTATGCTATTCCTAAAATTTATATGAAATAATTTATTTTGTTATAATATAAATATAGGTATTATTTTAATGTTTAATATAGCTCGACATAGGAGGAAGTTGCGAATGAATGTCATACGACATAAGCGACATAGAACATCACTAAACGCATCAGGTAAGCAAATCAAATTAATATTAATTTGTATTAATTAAAATATATATTTTGCTTTACGAAACTGTTTGCAGGCAATGTGCTTGGAAATATTATCAACTCTGTACTTACTCAATCAACACTGTTATCTATTACGTGTAATGGTTAGTTATTAATGAAATATATTATGTAATATACTTTTATGTATGAATTGTCGTAAGTTATATGTTTTGAATACAAATAATCATTTAATAATTAAATGTACAGGTACAAGGAATTCTTCTATATTGTCAGGATGTTCATCTTCTCTACCACAAATAGGTAATGATACCATTCGAATGTAGTTATAATTGTACAAAGCGTAGTTATTATTTTATAATCTTTAATTATGTGTATTTGTATAAGACAAATTAATAGATGTGTATTTATGTATTGTGTGCTAATGTTATGTCGACGGATTTATATTTTTCAATAGCGGATCAAATCGTTACTAACTCAGTTATGCCTAGAAGTCTAAATGACAAGGAAAACTATGGTATGCATTTATTGTTTTATTCAGCCATGATATTAAGTATTACATAATTTTGTTGTATTTCATCACTATTTGTAGTCTGATATATTTATGTACGCTCAGTTCCATTACAGAATGCAATTCTTACTAATGAAGTTGAAATAACAAATGTGAAGAAGGTACAATAGTAATCAGTTGATATTTATTTAGTTATTTATTGCATTTCAATATTTGTAATGTATTTCTCATGACAAATTAGCTCGACGTAAGAGGATGTTGAGAATGAATGTGATTACTCATAAGAGGCATGGAACACGACTAATTGAATCAGGTTAGCAAAACCACCTTTTGTAATGATAAATCAGTAATTAAATTTAAGTTCTCATTTAGTTGGATATGCATATATGGTATACATTGTTACATTCTTCGAAATATATGATGACTTACATATTTAAATTTCAAGAACTATAAATTCAACTATGTTGTCAGGTCGTTCATCTACATTACGTAATAGTGGTAATATTATAATAGTATCATGTTTTCCATTACATAGATTTTTTAATATGTTGCAATGGCCATAATATATGTTAAACTATGCACATGTTACCATACTTAATATTTGCTATAAATTATTTGTTCGACCTTTCATTTATTGATAATAATACTTTACTGTATAGATCCTGGTGCAGAAATGAATAGAACAATAAGAAATCATACTGGTACAGCAAGTAAGTCTATTGTACTATTTGTTACAACTATATCATATGTATGTTTATTGTTTAATGCTCATTAATATGTTATAGTGCAATACCTTGATCACGGTGAACCAGTGTATGAATGTCTGCATTGTGGGGCGTTGCTATGGCATGCTGAAAGAATAAATACAAAAGACCTTCAAGCGAAGATATATGTCATATATCTTCCTTGTGTTGCATGAAAGAAAAATTGAGCTCCCATTGCTACAAGAGCCACCGGCGTTGTTGAATAATCTTTTGACAAATAAACATCCAAAAAGCAAACAATTTTGTGATAACATTATAGCTTACAATATGATGTTTGCTTTCACCTCTTTGGGAGGAAGGGTCGCACCCATCACAAAAGGTCGTGGAACTTATTGTTACCGAAATGCATGGACAAAATTTTCACAGAATAGGGAGTTTGTTACCATTGTCGGGGACAACTCCAAAGTTTTCGCAGCTCTATATATATGATACCGAAAATGAGGATTCAAACCGAATCAATGCGATAAGGTATGTCAATTATTTTATTTTTTTGTTACCACTTATAGTTATATAACATTATTCTTAATATTACAATTTTTACTTTGATATTTATTTATGCCAGCTCTAGAGTGAAAAAAGTTGATGAATCTCTTGTGATTGAGTTGAGAAACATGATAGATCAACACAACCCTCATGCAAAAGCATTTAGAATGGCCAGAGATCGATTTAAGGATGAAGGTGTTACAGATTTAAAGTTGCGATTGCTTAGCAATAGAAACACTGATGGTCGACGATATAATCTCCCAACGAGTTCAGAAGTTGCTGCTATTATTCTTGGTGATATGATACACTGCATCGTCCTAGGGACATTATACTTCATACAAGGGTCAGGTCAGTTACAACGGATTCACGAATTACATCCTTCGTACCTTGCGCTTCAATATCCGTTAGCATTCCCTTATGGTGAGGATGGGTATCGACCTGATATTGATTTAAGTGAACGGTGCAACACTTCTGCAAGGAAGAGGTCAAGGGTTACTTTAAAAGAATTCATTCAGTTTCGAATTCACGAGCGTCGTGGCAAAGCCGGAATTCTGAGGTTTTCTAGAAAGTTGTTTCAACAATTTTTGGTTGATGCTTATACAATGATTGAATCAGAAGGTTGAACTACCATCGAACTCATCAGAAGAACATACGTGCTGATTTACATACAAATCTTGCTTCAGCAACGAGCAAGGGTCATACAGCACCAGAATCTTCTGGGAAGCGAATAGTGTTGCCATCTTCATTTACAGGTGGTCCTAGATTATGCAGCAGAACTATCAAAATGCAATGACAATATGCAAACACCATGGTTATCCAGATCTATTCATAACATTCACATGTAATTCAAAATGGCCTGAAATTGTTAAGTTTTGTGAAGAAAGGGGTCTACAAGCAGGGATCGCCCAGACATTATATGTAGAGTATTCCACATGAAATTGGAGTCTATGATCAAAGATTTCAAAGTAAAAAAATATTTGGCAAGGTTAATTCAGGTAATGTCTCTTTTACTATCCTCATTTTAGTTATTGATTACATGTTTATAAGATATTTTATTTTCCCTACATTTTATATTATGTTAAATATATTATTTTTTATTTTGTAAAAATGTATTAATTAAGTTTAACTTATATCATTGACTTATGAATATTTTGCAGTTATTTACACAATCGAATTTCAAAAGCGTGGTCTGCCTCATGCACATATTTTATTATTTCTGGATAAGGAATCTAAGTTGCCAACTGCTTCAGATATTGATACGGTCATTTCAGCTGAAATTCCAGACCCAACTGAGGATGCTGATTTATTCAATGTTGTGAGAAATTTCATGATGCATGGTCCATGCGGAGCTTCAAAACCATCGTCTCCTTGTATGGCTGATGGAAAGTGTAGAAAATACTTTCCAAAAAAATTTGTTGAACAGACTTTTGTTGATGACGATGGGTATCCTGTGTACAGAAGACGTGATGATGGTAGAACGTTAGAAAAAAATGGAGTTCCCCTTGATAATCGGTATGTGGTTCCTTACAATGCATTTCTTCTTCTAAAATACAATGCACATATAAATGTTGAATGGTGCAACCGATCGGGCTCTATCAAGTATCTGTTCAAGTACATAAACAAAGGACATGATCGCGTCACTGTTGCAATTACAAACTCCGATGCAAATAATGTCGGTGATAACTGCATGGACGAAATAAAAAACTATCACAGCGCCAGGTATGTCTCTGCTTGTGAAGCTGCTTGGAGGATTTTTGCCTTTGATATTCATTACAGGACTCCTGCTGTTCAACGTTTGAATTTGCACCTTCCCGGTGAGGAAAGCGTTTTATTTAATGATGATGATCCTATTGATGCTGTCTTAAATGATCATGAAAGTGAGAAATCAATGTTTCTGCAATGGATGGAGTCTAACAAGAAGTTTCCAAAGCTAAAGAATTGACGTATTCTGAATTTCCAGAGAAATTTGTTTGGGTAGCCTCATCTAAGCATTGGAAAAAACGCGACAGGCGTGGCTCTGTTGGTAGGATATATCATGTATCTCCTGGTACTGGCGAGAAGTACTATCTTAGAATTTTGTTGAATCATATAAAAGGACCAACATGCTATGAAGATTTAAGGACTGTTGAGGGTGTAGTTTATAGTACATTTAAAGAAGCTTGCTATGCTTTGGGTTTGTTAGATGATGACAAAGAATACGTTGACGGGATAACTGAAGCAAGTTTTTGGGGATCAGCAAACTACATTAGGAGTCTGTTTGTATTTCTTTTGGTGTCTGATTGCATGGCAAAACCAGAGTTTGTTTGGGAACAAACATGGAGGCTTCTAGCAGATGACATTGTCGATAAACAGAGAAGAATTCTACGAATTAAGGGTATGTATTCCATTAATGTTGTTTACTTGCTAATAATTATAATTGTATTTGATGTACATTTAGGCATAATATATTTTACTCATTTAATTGTATTGACATTTTAATTCTATTTATATGCAGATTTGAATGTAACAGATCACCAATTACAAAACTACGCTCTTGCCGAAATTGACAAGTTATTACGACGAAATGGTAGTAGTTTGAGTCACTATAAAACCATGCCTTCTGTAGATTCAAGCCTCATATCTGAAGGATTCAACAAGCTTATACAAGATGAACATCGATATGACACGACAGTTCTAGCCGAGGAACATTCACAACTACTTTCTAGATTTACAATGGAACAGAAAGGGGTTTATGATGAGATCATGAATGCTGTTATATCAAATAACGGGGGTGTCTTCTTCTTATATGGTTATGGTGGAACATGCAAAACTTATATATGGAGGGCACTTTCGTCTGCTATAAGGTCAAAAGGTGAAATAGTCCTTACTGTTGCTTCAAGTGGAAATGCGGCTCTCCTAATACCCGGCGGCAGAACTGCTCATTCAAGGTTTAAAATACCTTTGCAAGTTAATGAGGATTCAACGTGTCATATATGTTCAGGTACGGAACTTTCTGAGTTGATATGTGCCGCCAAACTTATTATCTGGGATGAAGCAGTCATGACGAATAAGTACTGTTTTGAAGCTTTAGACAGGACGTTACGAGATATTTTACGAGCTACAAATCCTCTTAGTTTAGAACAACCTTTTGGAGGAAAAGTCGTAGTATTTGGTGGAGACTTTAGGCAAATTCTTCCCGTTATTTCAAAAGGGAGCAGGGAAGATGTTGTTGTTGCCACCATTAATTCGTCTTATTTGTGGCATCATTGCAAAGTTCTTAAGCTGACAAGGAACATGAGGATTCAACAAGGTACATCTGAATCTGATATCCAAGAGGCAAAAGATTTTCGGAATGGATATTAAGCATTGGAGATGGGACTGTAGGTGTTGACAATGATGGAGAAGCGCAAATAGAAATTCCCGATGAACTATTGGTAAAGGATTATGATTTAGATCCGATTCCAACAGTTGTTAAATCTGTCTATCCCTCTCTAATGGAAGATCAGTTGTCTCCTACATACTTTGAAGAACGAGCAATTCTTGCTCCAACACACGAAGAGGTAGATAAAGTTAATGAATATATATTGTCTTCTTTGCCTGGTGATGAAAAGATATATCTCAGCTCTGATAGTCTGTGCAAGGCAGGTTCTGTTAAAGACGATGATGCGAGTATTTATACGTCTGATTATTTGAACAGTATTAGATGTTCTGGTCTGCCCAATCATGTACTAAAACTAAAGGTTGGTGTGCCTATTATGCTGCTCCGAAATATTGATCAATCTTTAGGTTTATGCAATGGGACGAGATTGATAACCACGCAACTTGGCAGTCATGTTATACAAGGGAGAATTATTTCAGGCAACAATATCGGACATATGGTGTTGATTCCTCGCATGATAATGTCACCATCAGACACTTCATTTCCCTTTCGAAGTTTCAACTATGACAATAAACAAAAGTCAGGGCCAATCTCTTGCAAATGTGGGTTTGTATCTTCCACGTCCTGTTTTCAGTCATGGCCAGTTTTATTTGCATCATCAAGGGTAACTAGCAAGAAAGGTTTGAAGATATTGATTTGCGACAAAGATAAGAAGACATAATACTACAACCAATGTAGTATACAAGGAAGTATTTAATAATTTGTAGCACTTTTATCATTGTTCCAGATTTATTGCTTTTGTTTTATTTTCATGTATTATATGATGTTTTTTAGTATTTTTAATGCTTTTAGTAGTATTGATGTAAGTGGTGTGCCTATACCTATTAGAAAAACTATTAGCCAATTTTATTATTAATAAAGTTATGGAGAGTGTCGTCTCTCTTTATATAACCTGAATATGTTTTAATGTTCGATTAGTCATATTTTATTCAAATAACTTATCATAAAATAATTGATCCAATGTCTTATTCATAATTTAATAACTATTTTTCTTACTAATGTAAAAAAAATATAAACAAATCTCGTGCAAGGCACGGAT